>LGSM01000724.1:0-14093 GCA_001314345.1 Phytophthora multivora | reverse complement strand
CGATGTGCGCAGAATTGAGTGTAGCACCTCTGCGTTGGAGTCTACCGCCCAAGGAGTCTCCAATTCCATTAGAGTCTCCAGGAGCTCGTTGGTGGTCGCAAGGCGCCGCGACGTGTCAGCTTTTGGAATTTTAGTATTGATGTTGACGCTGGTGAAGCCGATGTTCATAATGATAATGATTAGTTTGAGTCCCCAGAAAATGCCACGTTCCTTCATCACAGAGTGCACCCGAGCCGGTTGGTCCCCAGGATACAAGCTGCAGTTGTGCAGATACGTGGCCAGCGTTGGGAAAATGAGTGTCTCGCAGAAAGTGGAAAAGATAGTGCTCGCTGTGATCTGCAGGTAGGCCGATATGGACTTGTAGTTGTCCACAACGTCGTTTACATCCTGTGAGAAATCTGAGCCCTCCCCTGTCAGCGTCTTGAGAGTGACTTCTTTCGCCATGAGGAGTAAGAAGGCTCCGGACGCTATTAAAGCTGCAGCCACACAAACCACGAATCGCTCAGGTCGTAAGCTCACGTCCACAATGGTGTTGTTGTCAATAGACAAGTCCTGGTGCTCCATCGCCTCCAGTCTCTCTGCAGGTGTAAAGTTGCTCAACTTATTGTCATAATTGGCGGGAGTGGGCGATGCTGGTGCCATGAAGCTGCTTTACTTGGAGGGAGGCTAGAAGAATTGTGATGGTAACTAACACAATGCCGACCCATGGGTACAGCAGTTACGTGCAAGAATCAGTGGCGTGTTCACTGGAAACTCTCCAGAACATGTCGTTGGATTCAAAACTCTTCACTTAAAATTTACAGGTAAATCTTTTTGGTCTGGTCGCGTTTGGCATGCAGCACGATGGCGTCCACCACGTACTCGTTGAACAGAAGGCAGTCGCCGTTAGCGAAACGCAACCGCTTCTTGTGCACAATGTCCGGGTACAAGTCGTCTGTCAGGATCTGCACGTATTGCGCGGCAGGAGTCGTGTCAGGTGACAGCTTCACACGCGACGTCGGCAGGTANGCGAGACGCCGGCGGGACATTGTGTCGGCGAATGATGTCGCCACTCCACGCTGAACCAAGTAAAACAGCGCTGCAGAGAACATATCCAGTGATGACCGGCCGTCCAGGTAATAGTGGTTCGTCTCGAGGTGCGTCAGGTAAGCGTCCACCAACGAATTGCACTCTCTTGACAAGGAAGAGCTTGGACGCACGAGCATGCCATTCGATGATACAAGGCGGTGCCAAGACGCAAGTGCATCGTTCTCAGGTCGAGTCGTTTCCGGGATCGTGGCCGAATGCAGCGTCACCAGCGCAACAGGACGAGCCGTATGCTCCGTGGCCAAAGCTTCCTTGCCGACCAGCAACACACCGTCGCCCGTCGTGAACGGAAGGCTCAGACCAAAGCACTGCAGCTCGTCTTCGTCAGCACACACAGCATCGTGCCGAAGATGGAGTGGACTCAGTTGCCACTTCATTTTGCCCATCGAAAGAGTCAACACCTCGTGTGGTGCCTGGGAGGGCCCCACTTCTTGCACATATTGACTTGAACTGCTGTAGACCAAAGCAGAATTCTCTTCATGCTCGAAAGACGCAATCGATACTGTCGGATGCAGGTGGAGCTGCTCCAACACACTCGTCGACGTGGCATACACACAACCGGAAGCTCCACACAGCGTAGTACCCGAGTTGTCCGTCTCAACCGGAACGGATACTGCCAAACCCGTGAACTGCACGTCTTCCGTGAGCTGATAGTGCTCCAGGTGTAGAACAAGATCCCCCACTCGGGTGTTGCCCGATAAAACTGCCTTCAAGTCGCTCGCGACCACGTGAATCAATTCCTCGAACGACTGCGGGATCGTTGCGGGAGTTACTGTCAGACTCTGCTTGGTCATACCCTGCTGGAAGACCGAGTACAATCCTGCAGCATCCGAGTCCCAGTCGTTGACGTCTGCGTATTTCTCACGATTGGCTAGATAGTCTCGAAGCGGAACTTCAGCTGACCTGGTCGGTTTCGTAGCTTGAGGTGGAAGGATATCGGCATTCCACGCGTTCGACGTAAAGCTGAAGCTCACGGAAGTGGTGTCCACGTCGTCGGTCCAGGCTCCCCACTGCTTCTCGGCGTTCTTTTCATTGTGTAGTGACCATGAACAAGTATCTTGGAAGTCGAATGGAGTCGTGAAACCTGTGACCGATGTGCGCAGAATTGAGTGTAGCACCTCTGCGTTGGAGTCTACCGCCCAAGGACTCTCCATTTGTGTCAACATCGTTGTCAAGTCGTCCGAAGCAAGGCGTCGAGGAATTTCACCTGGCTCAAGTGTAGTCTGACCAACGTAGACACTGGTGAAGCCAACATTCATGAGGATAATGACGGTCTTGAGCCCCCAGAAGATGGAGCGCGCCTTCGCAACCGAATGCATTCGAGCTGGTTGATCTCCAGGATACAAACTGCAATTGTGCAGGTACGTGGCCAATGTAGGGAAGATGAGCGTCTCACAGAAGACCTCAAACACTTTACCTCCGGCGAAAAGGATGTAACCAAAGAGCGTATTGTAGTCCTCCACGATTGACGAGGCTTTGGTGGACAGCGTCTCGCTTGCTGCCAGTTTGTTCTCGTACACGTACGTGAGCGTCTTCTTGTTGCTAGTGAGCAGCGCAAAGCCAAAAGCGAAGATCAAGGCAACGACAACGCACAGGACGAAGCGAGCCAACCGCAGACCCATGTCCACGATGGTGTTGCGGTCTGCCAGCGCATTGGTACGAGTCATGTCGTTGATCGTGGACTCGTTGGGGGTGAAGCTGCGTTGAAGGTAGTCGGCCCCGCGGGCGGAGGGCTGAGAGACTGGCATGAAGCTGCTGTTGAGCGAAGTGGCGGTGGCAGTCGCGGCGGAGGAGGCGTCTAGCGGAGTAGCAGCCGCGCCACGGGACTGCAGCTCCATAATTGTGGAAGTGAACCGGTGCCGAAGTAACGCAGATATAATAATTAGAGGATATTAGATATTCGAACGAAGAATTGGTACTTATATATTACTAAACAAAGGTAATTTGTGTAAGAGGGTTAAATATGAAATCTGATCCGGGTGTAGTGCAGCCAATGTTGCTTTCTGGCTAGTACCGGTAGCTACATGTAGTAGCCAGTGGCTACACTCCTCTGGAGTATGTACGTGACTCCACAGCCAGTGAGTTGCTGCTATTTGAGTCTGCTTCTAACTTCACATGCCACCACTGTGGTGAAGCCAGTTGACACACGATAGGTTCATAGCCGCATTAGGTTGAACATCAAAATCTGTCTATAATTGTTTTACTTATAATTTACAGTAATATATCCAAACTTGAATGTTGTCAAAAAAATCTCTTAAAACAGATACAATCCTGTTCTACCGCCCATCGCACCCGTCACATACATTTTCCAAGCTAAAGTAACGTCCACAGTATCATGGGCAGGAAGCAGCGGCCGTCGGGTACACCAGCGGCACCTCCTCAGTCGCTCAGAGCGCAAGCGGAAGCCAAGTACGAAGTGCAGCTAGCAGAGCGCCGGCAGCTGGAGACAGACCGCATGTCCTCCTACACAGACGACGCCTTCGAGTGCGAGTCGCCGCACGCCATGTTGGCCAGCAGTCGCGGCGTGCGACCCGAGCAACGTAGCGACCTGCAGACGCCCACGGGCACCGGAGCGTCCCCGTACTTAGTGGTGGACAACATTGGCCGGCTAAGAGTGGACAGCGTCAGCGACAGTGACGCGCATGATGAAGTGGCGTATGGGGAACTGGCTCAGCCTCGACCGGAGATTATTCTGCGCTGGAAACGATTCGCTGTGCTTGTGGTGATCACTGCCGCCGTCATGTCTGCAATCGCGGCTTGGCTGCGCGACGGCTTTGTGGTGGACAAAGGTGTGCCTCTAGACAAGGCTGAAGACCGCGCGGACAATGTGAACTCGTATATTGGTCTCATTATGGGCTTTATCGAGTCCATTGTGGGTCTCGGAGTGGAGGAGATTTTCCCTGTGTTTATTGTGTACTTGCACAATCTGAGATGGTACCCAGGTGACGACCCGGCCACGAAGAAGCAGAGCAAGTTCAAGAAGTTCGCACTTACGATCTTCATCCCTGCGGTGATGATGGCTGTAGGCAGTTCGCTCTCGGCTGTGCAAGCTAATCAGAAGGACGACAACACAGTGGACAGTGGCAGCACTTCAACTACGACGAGGTTTTTAATGCAGGAAGAGACGGAGTTGACAGACTCAGGACTGGGAGCTACCGTCTTGAAAACAGCGCTTTCTCGAAAAGTGGACCCCATGCTGCCTCTGGAGATGTCCAGGTGCAGCTCTCAAGAGTCTGAGTCGTTTGCAGCCGAATCGCTCCTGACTGCAGCTCCAAAGGCTGTTTTCGGGTTCCCCTTGCAGGAGTGGGCGGCTGAGTTCGGGAATGGCTGGTCCCGTGAAGAAACGACGAAGCGCTACGAGGTTTCGCACCCTGGGGCTAGTGACGACGTGCAGCTGAGTGAGGTCCTACCACTAGCCACGGCCTATGAATTGTGGATGCATGGGCAACCCGTTTTGATGAAGAGTGTGAGAGTTTCTGATAGTGCCCAAGTAATCGCACCACCTTCAAGCGTGAAAGAATTTCTGGACGGTGTCTTGAGCTCCCTTGGCAGTGCAGAACTGCCTCTAACAGAAACTGCTACTGTGGACGCTTCGTTCGAGACTCGGACACTGAGCTCATTGATGGACTTCGAAGTCATGACGTTAAAAGTACCTTTACGTGGGCCGAACAACGCCTCGGTTGTTTGTGGAGACACTAGTTGTGCGCTGCTGGAGCCCCAGCCAAGTTTCGGACAGCGACTGCCACGCAAACAGATTGGCATGGTGCAACTGAATGGCTCCTCCTCGGCCTTCTTGTATGGTTTCACGACCGTGACTACCGTTAAGAGTGACTTTGCTGCAGTGACGCGATCCTTGATATTGTCCTTCGCGCGTTTGTCTTGGCGATTTGACAGCGCTGCTTACGGCTGTGACTCGGTAACCTCTTCCAGTGGTGATTGCCAGATACTGCACTACCAACTCCACGACAGCGACCGTTACTTGGTATTGCCCAAGCAGTGGCTTCCGACTCAACTTCGAAGTGACAGCCCAGTTTCTATGACATTAGTGCAGCTACTGGAGCCTAAGGCCAGGTTAAAACCCGGACGAGCATCGCCGTTTGCAACGCTGGAACACTTAGAGTCATGGCCAGAAGAAAGCATGCACTCATGCTCTTCAGCGGTGGACACTTATCTCAAGTACGTCGACAGCAACCACTTCTACATAGGCGCTGATGTAGTGGAGACGATGGCAGCGTCTGCGCTGCTTTTCATCTTCCAAAACGCCCGGGTGCTGGATAATGCACCAGGTACGGAGATCCTGATGACTCAACGACGTCTTGTGGATACTACGACGCGTCGGGTAAAGGTTTTCCTGACGAATACCAAGGTGGGCAACGTGTGTACGTGGACGGGATGCGGCGTACTGTTGTTACTGACAGTCTTGGTGCTTGTGCTGCCGAATGAGCGCGCTCGGCTATCGCCCCCGCGTGGTGGCAATGCACGAGCGGAGAGGTTCGTCGCGGTGCAGACGGAGCAGATTTATCCCAACCTTATTTACAAGAAGCGTTTCCTGATCGGTAAGACTGGGGAGGAGATCAAATTTGGTGAATTCGCGGTCGAATCCGTTGGACTGCACCATAAGATGGAGGAGGACGAGCAGATCTACATTTGAGTTGCAAAGTGTAAGAATGAATTTCCTGAACAAGTGAGCCATGAATAGGTGGGTTGCAGTATGATGCCATGGCAGTGTCGATGCTGATTGTGAGAGAGTCACACTATTTATTCAGGCGCAGCCCGGTCGGAATGGCACCACCTCCTTTGACTGCAGTGACAGCGGTTCTTCGCGATCGACCCCATGTGTCGGCAATAGCTCATATTCCTGCAACGGTTTCAGCGTTCCTGGATTCGTCGGTAGAGATACCACTCGCACGAGCATGCCAATTGGGGTTTTCCGCTCTACTGGACCGAATTTGGGAAAGCAGCGACCCCATCCTCCACACTACCAACAGTCAAGGCTGGTCACTCTGCAAGTTCCTTCAATCTGATCGGTATTACTACAGGTCCCAGTTTGCCGATTCGTTGAGTATTGCAGTCACCTGCGGCGATTTGGATGTTGTGGTGTGGCTTTTTCAGCACTTTCAAGGCTGCTCAGCTTCTGCTGATCTCGTAGAGATGGCTGCGAGTGCCGGCCATCTTCACATTTTGAAGTATTTGTGGCAAAATGGCCGATGTGCACAGCCTGATGAAGAACAAGTGGTCAACCCTGACATTCCTAGTGAGGACGGGGATCCGAGAAACGTCGTCTTTTGGGGCGGGAAGGACATGAGAATGGCTGCGAAAAGAGGACACAGTGATATCGTCCGTTGGTTGTATGAACATGTAAGGGACGTCGAGCGCGATCTTAACCGCGTTATGATTTACGCTGTTCGAAAGGGAGACGTGGAGCTAGTGCAATGGCTCCTTTCCAACGTCTACCGCGATATACCACACCTGCCGCCACCTACAATTAACGATGCCACCAGAACAGGCCACCTTCACATGGTTCAGTGGTTGTTCGATCACGGGTTTGTAGAGCACGTCGGAGACGCGTTTCGCAATGCATCCATGAGTGAATACTTCAGTATCGTCAAGTGGTTGGTTAAACACGATATCCTCGAAAACGTGGACGAAGGGGTACAAGGAGCTTCTGCATGTGGATTTTTCTCCATCGTCATTTGGCTATTGGAGCGAAATCTTGGTCGAGGTGCGTTTCGATCGATGTTCTTGGCCTCAATTAATGGCTACGTGGAAGTCGCTCAATATGTCCACGCTAAAGGCATCACTGACTACGGAGACAACACGATGTACATGGCAGCTGAACGTGGTCATTTGGATGTTGTTAAGTGGCTGCACTCGGAGTTTTCAAACAATGAGGACGTTGACCTGTTCCCGATCTGCAGACCAAACGCGGAGGGCTATCCCCGATATTCCACAGCAATGGATGCGGCAGCCAGCTATGGCCACTTAGAAGTGCTCCAGTTCCTCCACAGCGTGGGAATGTCCATGGAGTCGTCCCCTGAGAGAAGAAAGAGAAAACGTTCAAGAGATAAAGGAACGTTAAGGGGAAGTAGAGCGCCAACATGTACACGAGCAGCCATGACGAACGCTGCGGCTGAGGGTCATTTAGAAGTTGTCAGGTGGCTACATGCAAACCGAACTGAAGGCTGCTCCCCGAATGTCATGAATGCAGCAGCTCGCAATGGGCACTTGGAAGTGGTCCAGTGGCTTCATGAGAACATTTTGGTCGGGTGCACTACCGCTGCGATGGACGGTGCGGCTGCAAATGGACATCTCGATATCGTTAAGTGGCTACACGATCACCGCTCCGACGGATGCACAACGATGGCAATGGATCGAGCAGCCAGCAATGGCCACCTTCACGTTGTCCAGTGGTTGCACATTAACCGCACTGAGGGCTGTACCCCATTTGCAATGGACTCGGCAGCGCGCTCGGGTCATCTCGGGGTAGTGAAATGGCTCCATCATCATCGCTCGGAGGGATGCACAGACAACGCAATGGACGGCGCCGCCTACAACGGACATTTTGATATCGTTCAGTGGCTACACCGTCACCGATCGGAAGGCTGCACCATCGATGCTATGCATTTCGCAGCCGCTCACGGTCATTTCGAGGTTGTGCTGTTCTTACATTCGCAGCGTAGTGAGGGTTGTAGCCGATATACGGCTGTAGATGCTGCTGCGCGAGGCAATAGCTATATAGTTTCTTGGTTGGGGCAACACTATCCTGCCTCCAGTGTTTAAAAAACAACAAACATTGTTTACATCCCCTGAAATGTTGACCACAATTCACGATGATAATTGTAGTTCTTCATGCACTTTACCCCCCGTTCCCGTCCCTACCGTAGGCCATCATGCGACACCGTAACCAATGCCTATCAATGCCGAAATAGTTCCTTGCAAACATTCCTATTCTTCGATAGCGTCATCGGACGTGTGTGGTAAACGAACGTGAAACCGAGATGATTGCCACACGACACTAATTCTGACTACTGTGAGAATCGATGGCCGAGCAATTAGTCGCATTGTCCTTTTCATTCTTGAAAACACCTCGAAGCAACCAAGACAACAACCAACAACTCCGAACCAATATCCACCATGGCGTCCAAGCTCTTTTCTGCAGTGAAGCTCGGCGGCAAGAAGGCTCCGACTCAACTGAAGCACCGCGTGGTGATGGCGCCCATGACTCGCCAACGCATGGGTGACGACGGAGTACCTGGTTCTGCGGTGACTGAGTTTTACAAGCAGCGAGCAACTGACGGAGGTTTGCTGATTACTGAGGCCACCAACATCAGTGCCTACGCTCGTGGTTACTACGGAGCCCCAGGTCTTTTCACACCGGAGCAAGTCGAAGGCTGGAAAAATGTCACGACCGCCGTGCATGACAAAGGTGGTGTCATCTTCAACCAGTTATGGCATACCGGAAGGGTTAGCCACAGCTTGAATCTCCCGAACGGAGCTCAACCTGTATCGGCGAGTGCGACGAGCATGGAGGGAGTGCAGAGTCACGCCACAACCGCCGAGGGCCGTTTGCCTCACCCGAATCCCCGCGCTCTTGAAATCAGCGAAATCCCTGCGATCGTAGACGACTACAAGCGCGCGGCCGAAAACGCTCTGGAGGCGGGCTTTGATGGCGTGGAGCTCCACGCCGCGAACGGATACCTGCTGGAGCAGTTCCTGTTGAATGGGACGAACCTGCGCACGGACAAGTACGGCGGAAGTCCGGAGAACCGTGCACGCATCGTGTTCGAGGCCCTTGAGGCCATTTTGTCTTCCGTAGACTCGAGCAAGGTGGGCATCCGACTTTCTCCGTTCGGCACGGCTTTCGGGTGCACCGACTCGAACCCTCGCGAGATCTTCGACTATGTCGTGAAGAAGCTCAACGACTACGACCTGGCTTACGTTCACATGGTTGAGCCACGCGGGATGCAGCAGCCAGCGCCAGATGCACCGGAGGGGGGTGTCACCACGATTTACCGCAAGATGTACGATGGCATCATGATCAGCGCGTCCGGTTATGACGGTACTGAAGCTCGCAAGGTGGTCGAGGACGGAACGGCTGACCTTGTGGCTTTCGCGCGCGACTTCATCTCGAACCCCGACCTAGTGGAGCGCATCCGCACTAACGCTGAGCTCAACCCAGTGAACTGGCCGACAGTGTATTTGCCGCTCGATGTGCCGTATGAGACGGGATACACGGACTACCCGTTCCTTGGCGAGAAGGCCTCAGCGTAGGTAACCCACGTCAGTTGAAACAACCACAGAAGTTTTCATCTAATACAGCATCATCATATTGCATGCAGCGTTTAGAATCTGAAACTGTAGTTAGTATACGCCGACGCGGTTGGACTGGTGGAGTAGCGAAAAGTTGTACCTCGCTGCGAACTTGCGAACTTTTTCGTGGCAGGCCTGCTGAGGATAGTGCTGAAGAAGCCATTGAACGGCCTCCACGTGGTCGTTTAGAGCAGCGTTCACTGCGGCGTCAGATGTGCATCCGTCGGAGCGATGTGAGTACAAGAACATCATCACCTCCAAGTGCCCTCCAGTTGCTGCTCCATTCATTGCTCTGTACGTGCCACCTTCACTACGGTTTAAGTGTAGCCATTTCACAACTGCCAAATGTCCGTTCGTTGCTGCGCCGTCCAATGCTGCTGTCGTGCAGCTCCCAGGCTCAGGATGACGATCATGAAGCCACTTTACCACGTCAAGATGCCCACCGCTTGCAGCACGATCCACTGCTCCAGAGGCGATCCACTCGGAGACACTGCTTCCAGTCTGTTGCTTGTAGAGCCACTGCAGTGCGTCTAAGTGGCCGTTTGCGGCAGCGTTCTCAAGCACCGAGTGTGAAAGGCTGCAGCTATCAGAGCAATGGGCAACCAGCCATCGAATCACAGCCACATTCCCGTTGCTAGCAGCTCCGTCTACTGCTTTTTGAGAACAACCTTCTAAACGATGATCGTGTAGCCACTGCACCACATCAAGATGGTTTCCTTTGGCAGCTTCATTCATGGCGGCGGTAGTGCAACCTTCATTCCGGTGTCTGTGTAGCCACTTCACTACGTCCAGATGACCGTGACGCGCTGCTCCATCCATTGCGTTGGTGCTGCACCCCTCCGTGCGATTGTAGTGCAACCATCGAGCTACATCCAGATGACCATGGCTTGCTGCATCGTCCAGCGCTCGTTCTGTACATCCATCCGTGCGATGCCGATGTAGCCATCGCACAACTTCTAGATGTCCATTGCTGGCGGCGGCATCCATCGCCGCGGTTGTACACACACCGCCGTGTTCAACCCCCCACACTATTGCCTCGAGATACCCCCTATCAGCAGCTTCATCCAAGCATAAGGGTCCATCAATGGAAGACGCGATTTCAACCAGACTGTTAATCATTTCCAGATGACCCCCTGAAATCGCACCCTGGGCAGCGCTTGCCACTGACCGACGCAGACAATCTACCCCAGCCATTTCAACGATCCAAGAAGCGACTTCGGTGTTTCCGTTCCTGGCAGCAGCTTCAAGAAGGGAACTCGCGCAATCATGTAAATTGGATGGTGGCACCAAACGCGTGCTCAGCCATTTCATAGCATCCAAACGATTCCCGCGAGCGGCACAAAGGATAGCTGGCTTGGTGCAGACACCTTGCTTATCATACATCAACACTAGCTCCAGAATGTGCAAGTGTCCGTTTGCTGCTGCAGCCTCAGCAGCCTTGAAAATGCCGCTATGTTTGTCGACTGTAAACCTCTCCGCCACAATGCTTCCGAGCAACCACTGCACCAATTTCGCCTCGCCGCGTCGTGCAGCGTTCGCCAGGCCGGTCGAAAGTTGGGCTTGACGATAGAACGTGTCCATCTCGGAAAGCGGCCGGCGAACAACCATCCGAGCAACAAGTCGAAATGCGCCGTCATCGAGCGCACAAGCCCGAGCAATACTCCACTGCCATGATTCATCAACAAGATCGTCCAGAGCATGCACTACATGTTGCAGAGGTTCAACTCGCGGTTGCTCTCGTAACACGACGGCAAGTCCAGTGGTCAGTGCCGCCTCTTTTTCTGCGATAATAGCTTTCCCAGTAGGACGCGGTCGTGCCAAGCGGGGGGTCATACTTGTAGGTATATCTAATCAATCCTTCAGTACCAGGTAGCTGGAGGTAAAACGAAAAATGAAAACGACCTCGGCTGGAGAAGGCACCCAACTAGCAACAGCTCGACAGGCACGCGCGTAGTCGTTTCGCTGGTTGGGACACTGATGAAACGGACTGCAGGGCATGTCTCCGACTTATTGCATCGTGTTGAATACTTGCCCCCACACAAAAGGACGCCACGTACTTGAACGCGACCCTGATCAACCTCAGCATACTTTTCTCCGGCAGCGCCCTTTGCCTGTCCTTTTAAGCAAGGCGACGTATCCTTACACGTTGTTGGGGAGCTGGTGCGTCCGGGTAGTGTTCATTGAGCCAGGCCAAAATGTCTCCGTGCCTTCTACGCTGGGCTTCAAACGCAGCATCGCGGCTGCAGCCCTCTGTGCGTCGCGATCGAAGAAACAGCAGCACCTCAAAGCGCCCACCTGATGCAGCTGCATCCATCGCTCGAGTCGTGCAGCCTTCGTGGCGATGACGATGAAGCCACCGAACTATCTCCAGCAACCCTGCACCTGCTGCATTGTTCATTGCCTCTGCGCTACATCCTTCAGAGCGGTTGTAATGCAGCCACAGCAGTACTTCAAAGGCACCAGACCCAGCGGCGCCATCCATTGCTGTAGTGGTACATCCTTCATTCCGATGTTCATGAAGCCATTTCACAACATCCAAGTGACCATTTTTCGCTGCTCCATCCATGGCAGCGGTTGTGCAGCCCTCTCTGCGATGCTCGTGCAGCCACTGTACCATCTCCAAGTGCCCGTTTGCCGCAGCACCGTCCATAGCAGACGTCGTGCAGACACTCGATCGGTGCGCGCAAAGCCATTTGATAACCTCCAAATGATTCCCCGCAGCAGCTCCATCCATCGCGTCTGAAGTGTCGGTGGGGTGGCTTCCAGTAAAGTTTTCATTCGACAGGCGTTCGTCTACACCCTGGAGAAACTTCAGTACTTCTAGATACCCTCCTTTTGCGGCCGCATCAATCGCAGTGCTCGGTTCATCGGCGAGCAGAGTCATCGAGTACGGACGCAAGTCCCTGTACAAATGGGTTTGTGGTTCATACACAAATTCGTCGTTCAACCACCTGACGACATCAAGAAAGCCACGACCTGCTGCACGAAGCATAGTTCCACTCGAAACGCTCGCTAAACCATCGAAACCCTGCTCGTGGAGATATTTAGCCACGTCTAGGTATCCTCTGATAGCAGCCTGATGCATACCAGATTTCGCACCGCGACCAAGATTATGCTCCAGGAGCCAGCGCACTACGTGTAAGTGATTCTCCCTCGCAGCAGCATCGAGTGCTCGGCTTGCATTGCCGACTGGATGAAAACGCACCAGCCACTGCACAACCTCCAAGTAACCATTGCGAGCAGCATGTTCTAATGCAAAACTGGCATGATGAACATATCCCGCACGATAGAGCCATTGTAGCATTTCTAGATGTCCACCCCACGCGGCGTCGTCCATTGTAGGCGGTGCCAGTTGACGCTCAGCGTAACCACGACTCAATATCCACTGCAACAACTCGAGGTCTCCCTTTCGAACTACCGTGGCCATGAAACACCCCCAGTCTCGCTCTACACTGCTTTTGTTTTCAAAAAGCCATCGCACAGTGTCGACATGCCCATTCTCCATCGCAATTGCCAGGTCTGCGCCACCCCATTGAACTCGGTTGCTCTCATTTATTCTAGCTGTTTCTTGGATTTCTTGAGAGTGAAGTTCATGGTCGAAGAAGAATTGTAAAACACGCTGGTCACCGCAACTGGCAGCAGCCTCTACGGCCTGTACGCCGACCACGCATCCCGAGAAGTGGTTGAAAAGCCATCGAACAATTTCCAAATTCCCATGACGCACAGCTTCGGTCACCCCCTGGGAGAATTGAGCGCGGTGGTAGTGGCGATCAGTCTGCAAAAACTGCAACGGGGACCAGCACACAGAACCACCGGTATTGGACATTTCCAACTCTTGACTGATGTTCCAGATGCGACGCAAAAGCCGCAACGAGCCAAAAGCGCAGGCCTGAGCTAAAGGAATCTCCACAGAGTAGTCCAAGAACTTAGACACACAAGAGACGACGTGGGGAAGCGAGCCTGAAGGTCGGCAGCGCAATACTACGACTGCAGACGTTAGGGGAAGCTCGTCAGAGACGCCACCGACGAGAGCCATGGCAATATGTTTTGATTTTAGGAAAGGGGCAACTAGGCCCGCAACACGGGCGTTGGATTTACGAAAAAAATACGAAAAATAAATTTTATGAATTTTTAGCACAAAAATGCATATTTAACGTTAGTAGCACAGCCGTGTGTTATTAGTGCTACCC
Source organism: Phytophthora multivora (assembly GCA_001314345.1). Taxonomy (NCBI): domain Eukaryota; phylum Oomycota; class Peronosporomycetes; order Peronosporales; family Peronosporaceae; genus Phytophthora; species Phytophthora multivora. The sequence continues at coordinate 507 of LGSM01000724.1, read as the reverse complement.
ACAGGAAAATCTCTCTGTACACAGTGTTTTTGGTGTGTGCCGCACCACCTTCATCAAATGCCCTCGGGTCGATGGCGATCTTGATCGCCTTCCTGGATGATACGCGCGATAATGCAACGTTAAGTTGACCGTGCGTAAACACAGGTGATTCCAGGTAGGTTCCTACGTGGTGAATCGGCTGACCCTGGGCCTTGTTAATTGTCATGGCGAGCGCTGGAACGACCGGGAACGGCTTGCGTCTCAACGTAAACGAAAACTCCTTATCCTCATCATCGCTCAGAAACACGATACGTGGAATAAAACACTCGTTATCCACACCGAGGACCTGACATTATGGTCGCGTGAACACATTCTTCGCGCAAAGACACCACCCGCAGTCGCGTTCCGTTGCACAATCCTTCATCACTGTTTAGATTACGAATAATGATGATAGGAGTGCCAACTTTGAGAACCATCTTGTGAGGTGGAATCCCTGAGAAGTTGAAGGAGTTCAAAAACTCAGTCTCA
>LGSM01000723.1:0-13098 GCA_001314345.1 Phytophthora multivora | reverse complement strand
CCGAAGGACTCTTCAGAAGTCACCTGGAAGAGCGTAACCCGCCTACCGACGGGTACACAAGGTGAATACTACACACAGCTAGATCGCGGATCATCGGGGGACCCCCTCCGTTAGTCGGTGTCTGGGTGCCAGTGGTATCGAGATTTACCTTAACCAGATTTTGGCAGATCCCGCTACACCACAATACCACCGAGCTCTTGGTGCAGAAAATGCTGGAGCAGCAACGTTGCAATGAGAGAGAATGCAGCGTGCTGCCGATAGTTCAGCGTGGACGCTCAAGAGACTTCGCCAATCGACGAGTACGTTCGCAGCGGCGACGGGCTGGTGAAAGGCTGCACCAGCGGCGACAACTCGGTGCCATTCTCGAGAGCGATATATATGAGCCCAATGACCTCGGTTGGCCGCTCATTACGAAACAGCCCCAACCGCTTCGGTTCGGGCACGTCGTTTGACGTGTTCTTGGTGAATCGCTGTAGCTCATCGATCGAAAGGTCGAGCAACAAGCTCTGGCTGCGCAGGTCCGGGGCTGTGTCAGCCGCGCTGCGCGCCACAGCGCCAAGCAGGTGCTGATGCCTGCCGCTCGGTCCCGAGTTCGGGAAAATGGGCAAGGTAGGCTCGAGTGAAAACGCATCCTTGCTTCGGTCGGTGCTGTCGTCGCTGTCAATGCTATCACCATCACAGTGGTCAAAAAGATGGTGCTAGAAAGCGTCGGCTATCGCGGATTTAGGGTTCGCCGCCTCGCATGCAGCGGCGTGGTCGAGAGCACCACCACTTCGCCGCGCGTCCCTATACCCTCGTCGACGGCGCTACCGAAACATGCAATTATCTGGCCGCCGTCGTCGGGGTCGCCACGAAACCCCTCTGCTTGCCTTGCTGCGCAGTGGTAGTCGTCCATGTTGGCCATCACTTCGCGTGTAAAGCTCGAGCGCGTGGGTTCCCACAACGCGAAAGCCTCGATCCAGGTATCGTCGTCGGCCGGGTCGCCCGCCACAAGGTCCACAGCGACGCGGAACGTTAAACAGCACAAGCTCGCACTGGCTGAGCTTCATGATGTATTTGTGGGGTGTCTCGGAGTCCACGAAGGGCATGCACATGCCGACCACGACCTGAACAACCTCATCGATGTGCGTACCAACGCAGTGCGAGCCGAAGAGCGGGTCATCTGACAGGAAAAGCGCACGCTCTGTAGAGGCATCAGATCCCTTTCCGTCGGAAATGCTTCGCCACGTACTCATCCAGACAGGGCTGGTGGCCGAAACAAGTAGTCGTTGAGGAACGACGCCGCGCGGAAAGTGACGTCCGACTCGCCGTGCTCTCGCAGTTCGACGAGGTCGCACATTTGCGCCGATTGATCAACGAGCTCGCCCAACACCGCTCGGAACGGGAGCGTGGCACACGGCGTGCTCATGAACGCGCATGACCCTCGGAGCAAGTACAAGGCGGCGAGCGGCCCAGCGATCTCACGGTGGTTTGTGACCGAAGATAACAGTGATGCAACCGCTTGCGCCCAGTTGCAGCACGTTCCGTGGATGTAGCTTCCTCAACGCGCGCTTCTCGCAGCTGGCGGCGCTGGAACGCAGCGAGGGAGACGGCTGTAATTGAGTCGACGTGTTCCTGCATCTTGGCCACGTACTTTGTGGCATAGTATATTCGCAGCAGGGTGCCCAGCCCGCCAATCATGACTGGATGTCGTGGTTGCGCTTGAACGCCAGCATCATATTACGATTGTAGCCGTTAATGCACTCGAACGCGCCAGCGTGACGCCGCCGCTCGAGCACGTCGTGTGCGCAGTGGAAACCCGCAGCGGCACCGCCCGGGCATCGACGTGCTGCTCGTTTTGAAGCAGCTTCCAGCATGTGACCACCAGTGCAGGTTGAGCATGAAGACAAGCATCGACACCACGAACGCAACCACGCGTGGCGCAAACCGGTCATCGTCAACAGACGGAGGCAGCAGCATCAGCGCTCAAGCGACACCATCATTGGGAAATGCATCATCCGCACGCCGCTCAAGTCGACTCGGAAGTGATTCAGGTCCCGCAGATAGTCGCCGGAAATGCAACATCCGCACGCCGCTCAAGTCGACTCGGAACGTGATTCAGGTCCCGCAGATAGTCGCCGTAGACGTCGCCATTGCTTGCGTCTGCCGCTTCGAATAGGTGCAGGTCGCGGCGGTAAATGGACGCCTTCGCCGCAGCAGTGTGGTCCCGACAGCGCGTCTCTAACCGCACGCCGGCATTCAGCTCGTCCGAGGAGTATGGCTGCATCGGGGCCGGCCACGACGCCGTTCGATTGCCGTATAAGATGCGCCGAACCACGTGTTGTGAGCTCAAGTAGGTGCCGCATCCGGCGCGCCGAACGAGCAGCGGTTCACCGTGAGGTCGACCGCGTTGCTTTTTCGGGTCCTCGTATGCCTCGGGTGGTATTGGAAACTGCTGCAGCTCGGCGTAGGAGTGTCAGCAGAAGATACCCGGCGAGTCTGCAACGCTCAACGGCATCGACGTTTGACACGACGCTGTCCGTGAACGCCTCGAGTTCTCGATAGTATTCCTTGTCATGCGCATCCACCGCTCGGTCAAAAGCGTCGCTGTTCGGCGGCGCTTCCACCAGTCATACCAAGCAGTGGGCGTGGGCGTCTCGCCACCTTGAGTTTCAACCATGCCAAAGTAGGCTTGCACCGGTCCGAACAGTCCATTAAACGGCTTGGCTTTCATGTGTTGCGGGGGCACACCGAGCACGTGCTCAATGAAAGCGTCTATGTTTCGTACGAAGAGTCTAGTGGATGCCACATCGTTGCGCATGGCAGCGCTGCGGAGAGCCAACCGTCCTGGCGGCGGAGACAACGCGACATCAAACAGCATGTCAACGGAGGTGACGCCACACTACTGCGCCATCACAAAGGAGTCCGCTTCATTTGGTGTGAGGGTTACAAAGAGCGCTGCCTGCCCAAACCGCGCTTGCTACGCGAACGCCCGGCGTCGGCATTGGGCCCGCTCACCGTCGCTCCCCCACATCGAGCTGCCGCTAAGCTCAACCGTTCGGGGGAAGGCGGTCGAGCTCGAGTCGCGGCCTCTTGCTGACGTGACGCGGCCTTAAAGCTCTTTGTCCTTTAGCGCTTGCAGTAGTGCTTCCTCCGAGATGTCGCTGTACGACTCAAATGGCCCAGGATTCCGCCGGCACTTGAGCCCTACTTGAGTGTACATTTTCTCTACCGACAAATAGTCAAAGCTCGCGAGGACGAACAGCTCGGCCTCTCCAAAACGACGTGAGTTGAGCATACTGTAATACCAGATGCACGCCTCGAAGGACACTGAAACGTGGCGCGCTTCCCCAGGATAGCCTCTTCCATATGGGAAGAGGTGCGGCCACATGCGTGCGAACAGCGCATTGTCCTTTTCCGTGAAATGAGTCGAGTGGTGCACTAAAAAGTGCGGCTCGGTCTGCGTCGCGTGCCTGGCCACACCGTGCAGCTCCTACGTAGTGACCTCGCGGACGTCCGCCACAAACACGAACCCACGCTCGACTACGTCGGTCTCTGCGCTGTAGGCGTCGACGTCCGTCACACCACCAACGCGGTCCTGTTCGACGTCAATGTCACCAACTTCGGCGTCGGCGTCGGCGATCTCAAAGGTTCAATTGTCGGCGACCGCGTCGGCCGTGAGATCAAAGCTATTGACGACGGAAATGGACGCATACAGCGGGTTGTGTAGCTTGTAAAAGCGAAGCAAGTCGTCGACGACGTCGCGACGCACGCGGTGCATTTCGCGCACGCTTGCTGCTCGGTGGTAAAGGATCCAGCGCTCACAACACAATACGTTGATACGCTACCAACAGGGATCAGTAGCAGCGTCGCGGCAGGTCCTAGTGAGGGGTCGAACGCTAGGCAGTGCGATCGGATCGCGCGGTGAGCGCCGCCGCGTATGACAAGCGTCATACAGACAACAGACACAGGCTGAGTGATTAACTGTTCGGGTAGTGTGACGTCTACGAATCGTATCGGCAGCGTCCCAATTGCGAGTTCGTTCTTGATCGCAAACTGCGGCACTGTCAACTTCAACAAACTGTTGTTGCACTCTTAGCAGACTTGCACATACCCAGCCTCGTGTATTCCTCTTCTCGGCAGTAGCATGTTGCTCAAGCACGGGCGCAGCTCGGAACAGTCGTGCTCAGCTATGATCTCTCGTGGCAAGTCTTCGCCATCGACCGCGAGCAGTGAGTGTATTTTGTCGGTGTGGTCGCGGTCGGTGTGGTCGCGGTCGGTGTGGTCGCGGTCGGCAACATCCACTATCGCCCGGTGACTCAATGTGGAACGTGACAGAAGTCGGAATGATACTGTTCCTATTTATTAGGTATGTTGTTTGACCACCTCTTTCAAAGGGGAAATTTGTCTACTACCGACCTGGTTCGGTTCTCGTGGAAGAGAAAATTATTTGCTTTCCTCTTCCTTTACTCGAAGCAAAACGGAGTGACGCTCGCCAAGTTGTGAGCTTTCAAAATCGAACTTGCCAGTTGCAAACCAAACCCAAATCAAGCCCGATAGTGACTAAGCCACGCAATCAGGCCCAAGCACAGGGAAAAGCCGAAGTAGCTGGTCGTTTTGCAGGAGCGATGGCACTTGTGAAGGAAGAAGTGTCGCTTGCTCACGCTGCAGACGCATTCGACGTTGCAACTACAAGTCTTTATCGGCAAGTAACGGGGATAGTTGCTGTGGACGCCAAGGCGGGTAGGAAGCCACAGCTTTTTAAAGACGACGAGAATGGAATCATTGAGGTGATGATGGATGTACCGAAGCAATCGCGAGGTCTGCATGACGGACAGCGAGTTATGCGGCCGTGCCCGCGAGATTGCGTTGAGCAAGCGTCTGCGAGTTCCTCCGCTGTTCCTTGTGCTCGATGGCCAGCTCGATTTGTCGCTCGACATCGTGACCGTTTGTCTCGGAAAAAGTCTCAAGTTCTCGACATCAAACGATTCGAGATGTCAACAAAAGATCACATTCGCTCTTACCACGCCAACCTGGCGCTTGCTATGGAAGGGTTCCGCCCAGCGCAGATTTGGAACTGTGACGAAACGTGGTTTTGCCCTCAAGGCAAAAAGCCTCCTCGTGTGATCAGTCAGAAAGGAATGGAAGCGAATGTCTTGAGGTCGGAAGACCGAGATAACATGTCTGTTATGACATGCGTCAATGCTGTTGGAAGTATCATACCGCCGATGTTCATCTTTCAAGGAAAACGAAGACAGCTTAAATGGATGGATGGTGCAGTCGAAGGCGCAGTTTGTGCTTCGACACTCATCTAACATCAGCGGGTTTTTTTTTTCTTTCATTGGCTCCTGTTTTTCGATGTCCAACTCTCGAAGATGGACGCTCCACGCCCAGCGCTATTAAGTTTAGATGGACACTTCTCTCACATCAGTGCGCATGTTTAGTGAAGCTTTCGAGCGTTCTATCAACATCTTCGTTCCCGTCACACACAAGTCACTACACTCAGCCTCTCGACGGTGAGGTGTTTTCGGTGCTTAAGCGGAATTTCGATCAACTTCTCGGCAATTTCCCGGTACTTTATAACCAGCCTCGACCTAAGAAGTGCGATCTCGCTCGATTGGTAAGTCTAGCTTGGACTGGATTTCCCGATCCGATAGAGACGAATCTTCGCGCGTCGAAGAGAATGGGCACGCCAGTGCGGAAGAAGAAAGACGTCTTGTTGCCGATGTGAGAGTAGCTAGGGCAGCAGATCGAGCCGCGAAATAGGTGCAGAAGGCTGCTGAGAACGCTTTAAAGCCGCTACGTCAGGCTAAGTAGAAAGCAGAGCGAGAACGACTCACTATGAAGATCGAAGATCCTGCCCGATTAGCCAAGCAATCTCGAAGCAAGACAAAGGTCCGCTCTTCAAAACCTAGCAATCGGCAGACAAAGAAGCCGGTACAGCAGGATGGCGACCAGTCAATGAAGGATGTCCAGCCAAAGCGGCCATCACGACGGTGGACTTGCGCCACAATGACGCTCGGAATTTGCTCTTGTTGGGTCGTTTACCCGAGTTCAACGTCGTAGTTTAGATCCGTTGACTTGAAGTTTGTATGTGGTCATATGTATTCCACATTGCGCCGGTTTAGTGCTGCGGCTGAAAATGCCAGCAGATTACACTTTAGGTGCGAATGACTTCAATCGGCTTTCCATCACTAGGATGTTTAAACGTCTCTAAATGATATCTTACGTTTGTGCGGTATATTGGCTATGTATCCATGCATGATACCATTTGTGACTATGTTTGGTGTAAACGTTATAATCCGTTCCGAATTGCGTACATGGCGGACTAACTTCCGGAGCACATTACTGTCACAAATGGCACACGCGGTCTCGTCAAGTCCGTTTGCGCCAAGCGTCAGCTGCAGGCGCTTCAGCATGTTGCTCTTCGACACGGGATACAACCTTGGAATCTGGCCGTCGCCCCAGGCACGGTGGTGCTCAGAGCATTGCGCAGCCGCAGAACGACGTGGCTCGCCAAATGCTGGTGTAGACGAAAAACCAGCTGAAACCGTAGTACCCACCGCAGCCGGCGTTCGTACCGCCGATGCTACCTGACGCCGACGATGGCTATCCCGATCGCGGCAACGCCTATCCGCTCTTGCAGCAGGTATCTCGCGGGCACGTCGGCGCTGAGCCGACAACCGATTCTGCTCGTGCCTTTCGTCGCAAGTGATAGTAATGGCGATACTGTATGGCTGAGACGATAGTTAATCGTGCAGTGCAGGCATTCATTCGTTGTGGGCAGTATCTCGAGACGGTCTAGTACGACAACAAAAACATTAGTCCACCGTCCGACTATCATAAATCGTGGTGGCACGTTCCCAGTCAACAAACCCAGCGCTGTCTTGCTACGTCATCACGTTCTTCAATATGCGAAGAAATCAGAGCAACTGTAAAACAGCGGAGAACTCAGTAACTTGAGGCAAGACCCATGACTCTGGACAACCAGTACAAGAAAAATGCTGTGCGCTAAGAGCGAATGATCGGGCTACTTGGGGGCCAGGAGGAAGGCCGAGAAGAGCCGCGGGTCAAGATTTTCGATGGTGGCGACCGCAGTAGTAGAGTCAGCTGCGCAACCGCTACGCGGCGTTGCACGCCCGGTTCCCAACAACACAGTTACACCCTTATCCTTCCTGTCGCGTGCCAGGACCGCTCGCGCTCGCCGACGTGTAGAGCTGCTGCGTTGCGAGAAACTGGTTAATGGTGAGCTGGACGACTCTATTTCTCGCTCCCTGCTCAGAGCGTTGTCGCTTGCGCTTTCGTCAACCGATGACGCCTGTGTAATTGTGAGATCCACAGAAGCACTCGACGACGTGCTGCTCGCCAACAATCACATTAGCACGTTCAAATTGATCATTACGCGTACGCACACAAAGAACATCATCGATGCCGCACCTCGCAATCGACATAGTGGAACTGGTAGTCGAGTGCCAGCTCGTCGCCTGCTTGCACTTTGCGAATCGCAAAGACCCCACATCGCTCGAGGCCGCGAACGTTCCACTTCTCAAACGCGCAGTTGGGATCACACGAATGGTTTGCAAAACGTTTTCTACTACCAAAGTGGGCGGCGTCAATATCTTTTTTCACGCTCACGCGCAGCATGTAGTGATGCTTAGAGCTTCGTTAGGACTGCAATACGGACCCAGCGTTAGCGCCACTGGATGTGACGATACGGGCTCGTAAACACTCTACATCGTAGCGGATCTTGGCGTCGTGGTTGTTAAGCACCTTGCCAACGTACTCGCCAACGTACTCGCCAACGTACTGGCCAGCGTTGATGCCCTGCATCGCGTTCAAGCCGACGCCCTTCCGACCGCTGCTGACCACTGCAGCCGCGACGGAGGACCTGATTTGCATCTGGCGGTTTACGCACCGCTGTCCGCATGGGAAGCTCTCGGCTGCGCATTCGTAGCGCACCTGGAACAAACATGGCATTAGCACTGTCAAGTGAATTGTGCCTGCTGTCGACCACCACGCATCGCACGATTGCTGCAGCCGTCTCCACAACCACAGCCAGTCTTGTAGTCGACCGCACAACTGCAAACCTGGATTTCGTCCTTAGAGGTTGGTACCGTGTATCGACGCCAATACGCACAGCAATGAGTACACTCAATAATTTGAGTGGGAAGAACAAGACAGCAACGACCATTCGTGCTTACCGGCAGCGCTTCTAGCCATTCGCCGACGACAGCCACGTTCGCCTCCACGATCCGAACGGCCTACAACGCTTCTTCACCGGCGCCAGCCACCATGGATGACGCATTCACAGCACCAATCGGCTCGCTCATACATGTTGGCGTCGCGACTCGTGTCGCTCATGGAAAGCTTGGATCGTGCAACATGCGCCACACCACGTCCCGCACCACTTCACGTCTCGTCTTGCTTGATGCAACGGGGCGTATCATACGCAATTTGCTATTGCTGGCGCGACGGGGTCGCAGGAGAAATGGCGATCAAAGACCGCATTGCACAACGAAGGATGGGAGTGGACTGCTCCTCGTAGCATACTCTCGCTCAACAAACAGCGGCATTAGCGCCGGTGACCAACTTAACAGCCCATTCCCAATCTGCGCGGCGACTCAACATCCAGCCTCTCAACACGCCAGCATTGTCCAGCTCCCGATGCCTCCGTAGGAACACGCAAAGTTGCAGCAAGTAGATGAGCCGCCTGCGGGCGCTGTCTCAAAGTCCATGCCCGCGCCGACAACCGTGACAGTCCTGGGTAAGCCATCCCCACCGTCGGTATCGCCACCGCGCTGAGAGGCCAAGCACGAACGCGCAGCCAGCAAGTCGCCGCTCACTGAATGCGTCTTTCCAGTCAAGAAGCTAAAAAAAAAAAAGTCGAAGGAGCTGCACAAGCGTCGTGTCTTCAAAACCATACAAGGTACCGTCTTTGCTTCAGACTTGTCCTCGTATTATAACATGCATTAGGTGGCCGAGATTTACGCGACTTCATCACCAACAACAACATGGACGACCCGGACACCCGAGCGTCTGTCCGAGCCCAGGGGCGTATCTTGTGGGCGCACAACGATCAAGTCAATAACACAACGCGCTACCTCCGCTTCTACATTGGTGAGCAGTGAACGACCGTGCTGCTGGATGAACAAGTAGCGGTAACTTTCCGTCGCTGCGACCCTTCGCGTCAACCCATACACATGCACTCACCACTAGTTTTCGCGTCCTTCAAGAGGCGCAGCAGAACGACTCGTTCGAGGCCAACCAGCACCTGCTGATGGTGTCGCTCTAACGCCGACAATCCGATGCTGCCGTGACGAGGAACGATCACCTTGTTTGCACCAACGAAGCTGCGCCTCTATCGTAACTGCTGTCAGCTCGACACCAAGCTGCACCTCATCAATTCAATTGCGCCGCCATGACGCAGTCGTTTACGCGTTCGACTGCACATACACTTCCCCACCACTGGCAATAACCCACTCATTCAATCATGTACTCATTATTAATCCACCAAATCAATTCTACGTAACTGATCATGCAACTTGCGTCTATATACATAAATAATCATTACCTAGCGTACCATACTTAATACATCAGTGCCGTCGTCGAAACTACCTTCAAGCGCCCCAGCAACTAACGTGCAAACCATTCATCAAAACACAACCCTCAAATAAAACCGTGTACAGGCTCGAACTACAAACACGGAGCGTCTGGTCCGGTACGCAATACCTTCTCCATTCGACGCCTGTCTTTCGTAAATGCTACCAAATCTTCTGAAAAATGAAATAATGTCCTTTCGTCCGGGACGGACGGACCTACATTTATCGGAACCTTGGAAGGCTAGATGTTTTGTTTCTTTGTCCTCTTCCCACTTTCTCATTGTCCTTCGCGGAACGTTGTGTAGCTTTGCAGCGTCGTAGGTGGTCATGTGCTCGAGGTCTTGAAGTACCGAGTAAGTATAATTAAGTTAACCCCTCAGCGACCAAACGGATTTCACATCTTTTTCAGTTTTCCAAACAAGTTGTCATACACAGCGAGTTAAGGCCGGGCTGTACTAGACATTTGTATAGACTCACAATAAGTACGCGAATTTTTGTCTGAATACTGCGATATTTCACTTTCTACGTAACTCCAACATGTAGTCATATACAATTACGCCGGATCCTAAATCCTGTATCCTACAACATTTTGAGCACAACATGGACGTCACCCCCCCCCCCCCCCCCCCCACATTCACTCTGGGTCTTTCTATCAAGAAACAAGACACCACTCTTTTTTTTTTTCTAAATCGGCATTCAAGAGGAACGCAATGGGGGCTTCACGAAAGTACTGATAGTTTGTTATAAAATTCCTGAAAACGATTGCCGATGTTGATACATCCAGCTACATCACGTGCAGAAGCTGTAACAGACTCCTGCTCTCTCTCGTTCTCTGCTTGCGCCTCGACACCTTCTTCCTCCGCGCTGGCACCCTAGAGTCTTCTTCCTCCGCGCTGATGTCGTCTCCTTCCACGCTGGTCTCACGTCATGGTATGTAGTGCGGCGCTTCGCTTACCGGCGCTACCACCAGCCTCGTGGTTTTGGATGTCTCGGTCGCAGCATGGGCGTGGGTGGTCTTTGCCGTGGTTCCACTGGAAGTGCCAAATCTGATGGCAGGTGAGAGTGTTGTTCTTGGTGTGAGGGCACACCTTGTTGCACAAAAAGGTTCTGGAAATTGTAGTGGTGGAATTAGCATGCGTCATAGATCCAACAATTATAGCTATAGCCTTACCTTGCTTGTCAGCTAGACTGCAACCTGGGCAAAAGACCATTGTCGCTCTGCGTTCTCCAACAAGTTTTGGGGTTTGGACAAAACCCTACATTGAGGTTGGCGGTGTCCATTGACAAACTGAAAATCTGGGCTTGAATGTGGCACATGGTCAGAAGGCAGCGTGTTCGCTACAGAAGTAGCCCCATCCACTTGCGGTTGTCTCTGAAAGATACAATACAACATGTTGTATGTTAATATGTTACATATTGTAGGGTAACATGTTATAGGGTACGCACCCACGCAAAACCAAAAGTAGTGAGCTCCAGCATTGGAGATTGAAGTTGCGTCAGAAACTCGGCGTGATTTTTAAGGTGAGCAGACTGCACTTGCGCGTGCCCAACGCGGACAGATTGAACGACTGACAAAGTGGCTGCAATATTCTGACGCTCCTTCACCGCTCACTGGGGGTTGTGGCCCTCGAGCCAGCAGATTGTGGACATAGCGGAAATGCACTACGAACAAGAAACATGTAAACGACACAAGTCGATTATTGTGGAACCTCGCTGAAGTAAGGATCGAGGATGTTTTCGTTACGATGAATGCCGCGGCGGTTGTGTTGCGAGAAATTGTTTGGTACGGCGAAGTATTGACGTGGCCTGCGTTCGGTAGGAGCAAATGAACAGCCAAATTATTCAATGGTGGATACCTTACGAGAGGAAGGATAACGATTAAAAACCGGATCATTGCTCTTCAAGAAAAGGCCAATGCGCTTGAAAGAACAATTGTCGACAGCTAGACGATAGAGCACAATAACCTCTGGTCTAGCAAAAGATTTAATGAGGAATAAACTAATTAAAATTATATTGGACGAGACATAGTGTGAGCTTGGGTATGCTACTTGGCGAACAATATGCCCATTCTTCAATTTGATGTTCTTAGATGTGTGTCGGTATCCACAGTGCTTTGATAGCTGCAGGTCTCGAGAGCATTGTACTCTTATAAAGCTGCAGTACAGCCTTTGACCCCAGGAGACGTCTGAATGCGGTCGTCTATACGAAAGTTGTGTAAGTTCATACTTGTTTCTATAACAAGCCCAACGTGATTGAAGTCAACAGTAAGGGGCCTCTAAAATATCCACCAATTATTCGCGAGCAATCCAAACGACATTTCGATTCGGATGCATAGTTGTGAAACGTGAGCCTGTCGATCGATAGGCAATAGCTGCTACGGAGACTACCAGCGCGATTGAAGTAATTTTCATTCCTATGGTCCGTGATCTGAGTTTGAATATAAGTTCAAGTGTAAGTTATTGAATCAGTCAAAAGCCAATTATCGAACCTCCTAAATCTGTCTATCTATTCTAAAGGATCTGCCAACCACACGTTGGCAAAACTCCACGCCTTAAATGAACTTACCGGTCTAGAACCAGCTACCGCAAGCTAATAGTGCATCAGTGTTACAGCAGATAAATAAAGCCAAAAATTTCCGTTTTTGAGGTTCGATAAACGTTACATAGAAAATGCCGAACCTAAAATCGAAACTTCGACCCTAAAATCGAAACTTCGACCCTATGGTTCTCGGTTTCACCGGTAAATCAACCAATCAGAAGTAAGGAAAGCGAACCTTGACCCTCAAATACGAATTTAGGATTAATTTGGCCATAGTCATGACGATTTCCATGATTATAATAGTGGCCTCCAACACCTACCTTAACCCTTTCGCGAACAACCGTAGCATTCTGACCCCTTTGATGGGGTTTTGCAAATCCTTGTAGTTGAGGGCTATGAATGGGAGCATTTAGCTACCGTTGGCGAAAGTTCAATCGGAAACCTACCGTGTTTTGTTACTACCAATCAATTTGAGGCAAGTCGTGTGTTTTATGATGACGTTGGCTCTATGTTCAATGTGACAATCGATTGGCGGTGGATTGGCAGAGAATCGTTTTTTTATACTTGACAATAAGAAGCAGCTTCATTCCAATACTTCAATCAAAACAAATACGCAGCCGACAGCCCATGGTTCGAACGTCATTCAGCTTTGACGACGATAAGGAGCTCGTCCAGCTAGCGAGGGCATACGAGGACGTAGGATCGCGAGTTTCGTGGGGCGATGTTGCCCATAAGATGCGCCGCACAGGCCACGCGGGTTCCGCGCTTAAGCAGCAGCTACGGGCCCTCATGCGGACTCATGTCAACTGCATTTCCAACTTCCCACCCTGTTTCTTCTCTCCAGTTTGCAGATCTCGTGGTCGGCCACCAGCCATTGTACTTCAATTGCGAGCTCTGAGTGCTCCTAACCAACGCACACGTGTTGCAGCACGCACTCATGCACTGCAAACACCAAGACCTCCAAGACCGAGCTCGATGTCCC
>LGSM01000722.1:0-13162 GCA_001314345.1 Phytophthora multivora | reverse complement strand
TTGCCACCACCAGTGTTGTAGTCCGTCGTAGTCTCACCACCGGTCGTACCAGTGGTGCCCGTTCCGTATTCGACGGTAACACCACCTTCAGTTGTTCCCGTAGTGGCAGGACCGTACCCACCACTTGTCACGCCACCTTCGGTAGTACCAGTCGTAGTACCCGTCGTAGCGGGACCATACCCACCGCTGGTGACGCCACCTTCAGTTGTTCCTGTGGTCGCTGGTCCATAACCACCACTTGTCACACCACCTTCGGTAGTGCCGGTTGTTGTCGAGCCATAGTCGCCAGTAGTACCACCGGTCGTAGTGGTGGAACCGTAGTTGCCATTTTCCGTCGTCGTTCCACCCGTTTCCGTCGCGACGTCACAGTTCACACCGAGTGGCTTGCCAAGGGTAGTATCATACTCTACTTGGGCACTTTCATCGTCCCCCCAGCCCGAGCTCTCACCGTCGTACGTGCCAACAGTCTCCGCTTCAGCAGCCGAAGAGTATCCGGTCTTGGGGAACGCACAACCCCACGTAGTATCATGAATGACAACGCACTCAGCATCCACGGGGGCGACGCACACTGCTCCGTTGTAGGACAGGAGGTACGGTTGACAGTCACCAGTAGCGACGTCACCAGCCTTGGGGCATGCGGTGCCAACCGGAGCTTCTCCGTCACCACCGCACGGTACGCCGCAAGACTCGGACAACGAGTAGGTTGCGTCGTGCTGGACGCCGATGGGGACGTCGGCAGATACAAGCCCAGCAGCGAGGAGGCTGACGAGGGCCGCAGCCGTTGCAGGTCTTCTCGGATGCATCGGTCAATTCCAAAGCGAAGGCCAATGTCACCGCCAATGGGGAAATTGGGGAATGAGCTTTCGGGTGTCGGGGGTAGAGCGGCTCACCAAAGGGTGTACTGTACTGTTGGCACAGAGAGAAAGGAGGGGGTGCGCGAAACGCATTGCACATGCTAAACTTTAGGGTAGGATTCGCCAAGATACGAAAAGGGCGGGGCTTTCCTTGGAAACGGTTCGCGTGGGGGCGACGGCTTGGTGGGGGCGCCCGCTGCCTGTCTTGCCGGCTTTCTAGCAGTTACTATATAGATATACAGTACTCACGCTGTACTAATGGGTTGGGATGGGTTAACAGTAAAGTCTTGTTTTTTTTTTAGTAGATCAGGAAGAACTATGGAAATGAAGAATAAACATCAGTTTTCAAGCCCCAAAGATGCATATCTGAAGTGTGTAGAACACTCGGTAGGAGCCTCAATAAGAGCTCCTGGTCTTTTAAGTTGAAAAAATATATATATATCACTGTTTTACGCTTTTGTAAGTTTCTGTCGTCAGACACTTGTCTACTACCTACCGGTAGTACTAAAAGCCAAAGGCGTTTGTCATGAGAAACGGCGGGCGAATCAGTCTCCGTTTCATTAGCCACGACATTAAACCAGCCAATGGCACGTGCGAATGGCTACACGAACACTTTGCGTACTTGCCGTCAAGAGGTCCTGCTAACTCATTTTCGAGTTCGGATGAAGCCTGGCGCGTGAAACTCAAGTTCAGTTCGGAATTAAAAACGATAAAAACGATAAAAACGATAGAAACCTGTATGAAACCCATGTGCCTATTGGTAGAACGCAATTAATTTCGTAGAAGGCGGCGCTCATCCGTCCAGACTTGTCGCCGTTTCACTCCAGTGGCGCCCCCTCATACACTAGAAGAAAAAAAAAGCCGTTAGCTCTTGCGCCTCCTTGGCTTCCCCTTCCAGTCTGCAATTCTCACCGCCAACATGCTGCGATTCCTCACTACCGCCGCTCTACTGCTCGGTTTCGTGCAGGCTGTGGCCGATCGAAACCCGAACAACGAGTCCGAGTTCTCCACTATCTCATGGGATCACTGGACCAAGTCGCTCAAGCTCAACCCGCGGGTGCAGCACATTCCGCTGGACCCGGAGAAGAGCCATCTACGCCCTCCACCTGCTCATATCCCCGATACATTCGACATGTTCATCGGTTCCTCGGTCTTCCGCGACGGGTTCCGCTGCGGCAAGACCCTCTTCACGGCCTTCACGCGCGCGACGTACCCTGAACGCCTTCATTTCGGCGTCCTGGAGCAAATCTACGAAGGAGATCCGACTTGTCTGGACGAATACTGCAAGATGGCTGCATCCGAATGGCCCGAAGATACCGACTGTCGGTACAAGAACCAAGTCACAGTCGATACTCGAGACGCTGCGGACTCTGCAGGGTGTACGACAGCGCGTCACCTCCAGCAGAAGCTCGTGGGTGATCAAGAGTTCTGCCTGCAAGTGGACGGCCACAGTGTCTTCACGAACCGGTGGGACGAGAACATCCTGGCCGATTGGGCGTCGATTAACAATGAAATGGCAGTCATGACCATGTACCCACACCACACACACGAGTACATGATCAAGGAGAACGGAGAGAACAACGTCATCAACTCCATCCCTCACTTATGTACGACCATCAAAGGCGGCAACGGACTCACTCGGATCGTCGGTGCCAGTATGATCAGCGACTCGTGGATGCCGCAGATGGCAGCTCTATGGGGAGGAGGTTACTCCTTCAGTAAGTGTCACGCAGAGCGTAAAGTTCTAGTGGACTCGCATACGCCGTGGCTTTGGGACGGCGAGGAGTTCATGCGCTCGGCGAACTACTGGACCTACGGCTACGACTTGTACTCGCCCAGTATGTTGGGCAATGTGCTCTTCCACAATTACTCCAAGAAACCGGCCAGTTTCTGGGCGTCTCCGATGGACCCGGCGAAGAAGAACCTCGACACGGACATGGGCCGCAACCGCGTTCGTCTACGCATCGGACAGCCGTTCAAAGGGCCGGTGGATACGTTCGAGCTGGACAAGTACGGCTTCGGTAAAGTCCGGTCGTTCGAGAACTTCCTGAAATTCGCCAACGTTTCCCTTGAAGGATGGATGAACGAGACGGATTCGTGCGGTCAACTGCATTGGGTCCCGTATGAGAATGCCACGGAGGTAGAGCAGACGGTGGGGCGAGGCTGGAAGCTCTACGAGCAGGAAGAGGTAGAGCCAGAGCCCGTACTACGTGACGAAGAACTCGAAGACCCGTACGCCAGCGAGCAAGAACTACTGGATGAGGAATTCAAGGAGAATCCGGTGCAGCGAGCTGCTGCTCAAGTGGAGAACGCGGTAGTAGAAGACGAACACGGCGAAGAGATGGGGGCAAAACTACGCCAAGGCTTGACGAACCCGTACGAGAAACGCGTGGGAACCGGTATACCGGTTGGACTTGTTGTTTTGTTCGCGTTGGCGACTGTGTTCGTGACGCTTTCGAATGACGCGACGTCGAACGCAATTCGACGCCGAATGTGCGTGAACATGAAGAACAAGGGAACTCGCGCCTTCGAGTAACTCGGAAGTAACAATGAAGATAATATGATTTTTTTTTTGCGAAACCGGTATGTACAAGCTCGGTATTTTTCTGGAACCGTGCTACAAGTTCAGTTACTCCATCAGTTACGTCAGTTACTGCATGTCCCTAGGGTGTAAGATACTTTTTGGAGAAGTCATTCGTCCGGCGTTTCACACGAATGAGATCGTTACGAACTGAGTCATTTAAAAGGACGTACGTGGCCTGCGCTCACGAACCTCGCCAAGACGTGCATTTTACATGAAATACTTAGTATTATACTTGTGCATACATTGAGTTACCGGTATAAACAACGAGTCTCCTAGTCGTGACTCAAATGCGGCGCTTTCGCTACGCAGGCTTGTCGGATGGCCTGGGATTTGCCATCGTTCGACAGTGTCACGAACAGAGCAGCCACCACAACAGCCAGAAGACCCCACGCAGGGAGATTTGACCGTTTCCGGGTCTTCTGTTGAGGGTTTTCCTGCCGCAATTGGACAATACCGGGCTTCTCGTCCCCCAACCCAGCGCCATTTTCCTTGTGCGCGGTGACGAGCCGCTGCTTCACACTGTCCTCCGGTTCTTCTTCGCCGTACTCTGCCATGGCTCTTGCTACGTGCTTGTCCGACTCATCCAACTCTTGGAAACTATTCTTCTTCGTTGCAACAAGCTGCTGTGGCGTGGGGGCTATTGCCATAGCCTTCATCTTCCAGTTATCCCCCACAATCTCCTCCACTTCCGTCGCATTCGTATAAGGGACCCAATGGAGCTGACCGCACGAGTTGGTCTCGTTCATCCACCCCTCAAACGTCATGTTAGCGAACGTCAAGAACTGCTGGAACGTCCGTGCAGTGCCAAACTTGTACTTGTCCAACTCGTAGCCGTCCACAGGCCCTTTAAAGCCCAACCCAACGCGAAGGCGGACTCGGTTGTGCGTCATCTCCGAGTCCAAGCTCTTCACCTTCGGATCTACCGGAGATTCCCAGAAACTGGCAGGTTTCTTCGAGTAATTGTGGTACAATACGTTGCCAATCCGACTGGGGGAGTACAGATCGTAGCCGTGGGTCCAATAGTCCGCAGAGCGTAAGAATTCTTCGCCGTCCCAGAGCCAAGGGGTGTGGGAATCCACCGGGACGTTCCGTTCCGCGTGGCATTTACTGAACGATAAGCCACCGCCCCAAAGCGCAGCCATCTGAGGGAAATTCGCATTGCGCTTGATACTGGCGCCGACGATCCGCGTGAGGCCATTCCCTCCCTTGATCGTCGTGCACAAGTGAGGAATCCAGTCCGGCGCATTATTGTCTCCGTTTTCTTTTATAAAATCGTGCAGGTCATGCGGATACACAGTCAAGATGGCCATCTCGTTGTCGATGCGTTTCCACTCGTCCAACATGATCTCGTCCCATCCGTTCGTGAAGATACTGTGGCCATCCACTTGCAGACAGAATTCCTCGTCTCCGATCATCTTTTGCTGCTGGTGACGAGCTGTCGTACACCCGGAAGCTTCCGCCGCCGGCCTCGGGTTCACTTGGATCTGGTCCTTGTAGCGGCATTCAGGGTAGTCCGGCCACTCATCCTCAGCCATGATACAGTACTCGTCCAAGCACGTGGGGTCTCCTTCTACCAGTTGTTCCAGGATGCCGAAGCGAAGACGTTCGGGGTACACAGCTCGCTTTAAGGCCGTGAAGAGGGTCTTGCCACATCGATGTCCGTCTCGAAAGACCGACGATCCGATGTGGATCTCGAATGTATTAGGGACTTTGGCTGGCGGTGGACGTAGCGTTTTGTCGTAAGGATCAAGGGGAATGTGCTGGACACTTGGATTTAACTCGAGATTGGTCGTAGTGCGCAGGATGTTGATGATGGGGGTAGTATCGTCCAAGGCGCTTGAGGTAGAAGCCAGCACAGCCAGTCCCAGAGACAATAGAACCTTCATGGTGCGCGTGCTTGATCGAAAGTCCGAGAATGAGGTGCTTTAGGACTGGCAAGGCGAATGGACGCGATCCTTTTCGACGGTTCCTTGGAAGAAACGGCCATATGGCGCCGCCTCATTTGTGCCTTCCAGGTTATAACTTGTAACTTACAAGTATGTGTGATATGTCCAGAAAATACTTTGCTGTTCGACAAAGATGGCATTGGGCTCGTGTTTACTGGTCTCAGGTACGCACAGCCATATCTAGCTTCACCATTACATATCAACGACAATATCTTAGCCGGTAACACCTTGATGTATTTGAAGGATACCATTTTTCGTTTCTCTTTTTTTTTATGAACACGAGTCCTAGACTAGGAAGACGTGGAAAGCTCAGCGTTTTTAGTTGCTTTTCACTAAGCTGCAGGTGTCGGACAGGGTGGGATATCGACGCCGTGAGATTCTCGAAAGCGCCAGTCAGCTATGAATGACAAGCGTGGAGCAGTAGGAAGGCGATGGAATCCGTGAGTCATTGGATGAGAACTTTAATACCGAGCCATGATCTACTCTCTCCATGTAGTCTTTGTGCCGCAGCACTCTGTTGCGAAAAGCCGAAATATTTGGATTCAAAATTCTGGTTCAGGGTCAGCAGCTTTGTCAATCATGAGTGCTAGCTAGCCTTCACCCCTTCCTTTGAGCTCATGAATCTTGTTACACTCGCGATGATTTACCTCGCACTGCTCCACTTTATCCATGGCGAGACGGTCACAATTAACCTCCATCAAGTGCAGCCTTGCGTTTAGCCTAATCTACTTCGAAACAATGCAGCTGTCAAGTTCAAGTCACAGTTTCTGGTCGTAGAAGATTGCAAATGTCGTGAATACTGCTGGTGAGATTGCAGTGACCTGAAGCCAACCAAGTACACGTAAGGACGTACAGGGGAGTCTCAAGTGTTACGGAAGGGCTTCACGGTACCAGAGTCAATACGCGTGGTATTCCCCCAAAACACTTCTGTTGTTATGTCCGTTATGACTGGGATAATCCCGCTTTAAAGCAACAGAAGATCGTTGGGGCGTCGTTGTCACAGCAGACACTAAAACCGCAAAAGCTGTTGTTCATTTCGATGACAGAGCGTAATAAAGATCCATACCAGAAATTCACCGGTATTCCTCCGATGGGTTTCGTAGGAGCGCAAGCGATCCAACATACCCGAATTGGTAGATGGGGATGGAACTACACGTATGAGGGTGGGTCCAACATTTCCACGCGGGTTGCTCATATGATGACCCATTTTGACTGGATCCATTCGTCGTTTGCGGGTCAAGATGGAGAATACCAAGACCTCGTCATGTGGGAGCAACTGACGGAGGAAGCTCGAGCTGCTCTCAATTCGGCGGACTTTGGCGACTCTATCGTCCCCATTACCGACAACAACTTTGAGACGGCTCTGGAGAAGGCGTGGCCGTTCTAAAGTCGCATTCAGGAGCCGGGGGAGATGCCTCCGGTCACTGGATCTACACAAAGAGTTAAGTTGTTTCTTACGTTGTGGACTTGAGCTTCAGTCAATAGTTTTGAGTTGGTAGACTATTGAAAATTTCATCCCCAAATTATTTTCGCTGTCAATGAAGTGGGACAATTTATTTATAAGAAACATTTGTCAATACATGTACGTGTCGTTACTCTACTGACCTTTTTTTAGAGGTCCTCAACATTGTACGTATGAGAGAAGGTAGTCTATTTAACCTTAAGCGTTATTGGCTACCTAAACGCATGACTTTGAAGTACCAGTCCATGGTATTTGGACTCGTTTTCAGAACTGTAAACATGTGCCAGAGCGACCGACTCGTCAACATTGATGCGGTACGGCGTAATACGGCTCGCCCTCATCAATGTTGATGTGACGGTTGGATTGCCACTCCAGCACTGTAACAATTCCCAGATCTTGTTCAACGAAAACGAGTCTACGTATATGCACCGAGCGTCAACCTAACGGTCCTCAAACTCCCGTGCAGCCTTCACCTCTCAGTTTTGAATTCGTCAAGTTCGTCTCACCTTGCAAGCAGAACGAATCCCCGATTTAAGCCCATGAATCCAGTTACAGCTGTGGTGATTTACCTGACACTGCTCCACTCTGTACATGGCGAGACGGTCACAATTAACCATGATCAAGTACAGCCTTTCGCTCAGCCTGAGCCAGTTACGATCTCGGAAAAAGCTGCGGTCAAGTTCAAGCCACAACTTCAAATTCTAGACGGCTGCACGTCATTTCCGGTCGTGAATGCTGCTGGTGAGATCTCGGGAGGTTTAAAAGGATCAAGAGAAACGGAAGGTTGTACGGAAGCGCCGTTGGGCTCTCAAGTGTACGGAAGAGCTTCATGGTACCGGGACCACTGGGCCATCATGTACGCATGGTATTTTCCCAAGAACTTCCGTACTTTCGTCGCAAAAGCCCGTCATGGCTGGGCAAATATGGTCATATGGCTGGATAATCCTGCTGTGGAGGAACAGAAGCTTCTTGGGGCGTCGTTGTCACAACAGACACTAAAAGAGCAAAAGCTGCTGTTCATTTCATTGGAGGAGCGTAACGAAGAACCCTACCAGAAATTCACCGGTATTCCTCCGATGGGTTTCGTAGGAGTGCAAGCGATCCAACATACCCGAATTGGTAGATGGAGATGGAACTACACGTATGAGGGTGGGTCCAACATTTCCACGCGGGTTGCTCATATGATGACCCATTTTGACTGGATCCATTTGTCGTTTGCGGGTCAAGATGGAGAATACCAAGACCTCGTCATGTGGGAGCAACTGACGGAGGAAGCTCGAACTGCTCTCAATTCGGCGGACTTTGGCGACTCTATCGCCCCCATTACCGACAACAACTTTGAGACGGCTCTGGAGAAGGCGTGGCCGTTCTAAAGTCACGTTCAACTGGCGGAATACTACTCCAATCCATCAATATTATTGGATCAATAGTATTGGTTTAGTAACATTCACAGAGCTTAACAATTACAATAATTTGATCACAATCATTCGTTTCAATATTGGAAAGCAATCACCAATTAATTACATTTTGATTTGTCAATATAAATAAATCATTTTAAATATCTATTTTTATTGAAGGGGACACTATTTTTGCAAACCTGGGGCGCTAATAATGCTGCATCTCCGCGTCCTCCTCCGAGGCCCTCGACGCTCTCTGTATCTCCTCCAACGTCTCCGTCACTTCTCGTCTTCCCCCAACGCGTACGACGAGCTCTCGCAGTACGTGAAACGCGTCATTGACCGGAAGGACCAGTTAACACGCTACCAAGATCACAGTGTCTTCCCCCCAAACAATTGGTCGCTGCACAATTATTACCTCTACGCTCAGCTGCAATTACCCTCCAAGACGGAGATCGACGCTGTGGAGTTCCTCAATGGCGCCAGATTCGCCTGTGATCGCGTTATCAGATCGATGCACAAGAATCAGCCCATGGACTTGTCCTCCGACCACCAGATTCACCCGGAGATCGAGCAAATGTTCGACCCTTTGTGCTTTCAGAAGGATTTTCTGCCTCGTGTGAGGAGATTAGGAGTGGGGGCGTCCAGTATCGAACTGAAAGAGCTGGACTTTACTGGGGTGTATCTCAGTGGTGTTAACTGTGCGAGAACGACGCGTGCCAATATCAAAATGGAAGAGAAACTTCGAGCTGTATTGAGTCAGACGTTGGTGGAGAAGCACAAATTGAATCAACTTAATGGGGAGTTGAGTGTGAAGGAAGTGGTGGAGGATGTGAGCGCTATTAAGGAGAAGATGGAGAGTGAATCGGAGACGAGTCCAGAAGATGAAGAAGAAGTGCTCGAGAGGTTGCAACTCACTGCTTTACTGCATACGACGCAGTTGGTGGAAGTTGTTTCGGCTCAAACGTCAGAGAAACAGACAGTGAAGAGTGATGTCAAGATGGCGCTGCGCTTTGAGTCACTGGTGACGGAACCGAGTGATGTGGACTGGCGGATCATCAAGTTGAAGCACTTTAGGCGCGTTACGAGCCGCACCAAGGACAATTAGTCATGAAGATACCCAGGTGGATATCCTTTGTGCGACCGGTGGCTGGTCAGCGAGTGTTTTTCCTGTGAATGTCGATGCTATTCAGTCGGTTGCAGATTTAAAGAGGGCGATTAAGGCGGAGAAGAAGTACCAGTTTCCTGTTGACGAGTTACAACTCTAGCCATTTCAAGTCTTCTGGATCGTTTACCGGTGATATGCGTCCGCGCTCCCCCTTTATCTGGAAAGACAGCCATGTACCAGTTGCTCAACAACCAGTTGATTCAATCCAAACCTTGGGGGGGGGGGGCTACCTTTCAAAGACACGTTAAATGGGCAATTCCCTGGTTTGCACTGCGTTCTCTTCTCTTCGTATGGTCATTTTCCTGTTTACGGAAAGCGCAACCACTCTGGGAGTCTCATAGTGATTCCTCCGATGCTGATCCCTCCAAAGAATACTATTGGCTTTGATACGACACCATCCATGCGTGGCCTGTGAGTTTCACGTTCGGAACTGGATGAAATGGTAACGAACAGCATTTGGTGAAGTCGATTCTGACCTCATCTAGCTTTTAAGCTCAGGTTATATCAGTATTCTCCAATATTTGGAGAATACTCCAAACATGGTCCCACAAGGCCAAACGCTGAAGATGTTGAGGGACAACTTCACTCTGTGATGCATTTTCTCCAACTCTCTCGGTTTCGAGAATGTTGCAGCTTACGCGACGATAGTAACCGATGAAAGTGTCCTGGATACGCCCAGACGACATATAGGAAATCGTGGATGCAGTTGATTCGGACCAAGTTCTCAGGTCTGAAAGGGATCGTGACGAATTTGCAGCTCAAGACCTGGTTACATTCAACCCGAAAGGGTGAACCATCTGAGGACGCAGCTCCGTACCTCGATATCTCTCATAATGATTTCGTCGCTGCGTGTCTACAGGAACTGAATGCTTCGCAACTACTATTTCGCATGGAGAATGCACTAGGGATGAAGGAACATCGATTTCAAGTGGAGTCATATAAAGCCACAACGTCGTGCTTGTTGCGAGAAGTGTTG
Source organism: Phytophthora multivora (assembly GCA_001314345.1). NCBI lineage: Eukaryota > Oomycota > Peronosporomycetes > Peronosporales > Peronosporaceae > Phytophthora > Phytophthora multivora. The sequence continues at coordinate 2,775 of LGSM01000722.1, read as the reverse complement.
GTTGCCCCAGAATGGCTCATGAACGGAAAGGAATTCCTGTATTTGTTGATTCGTGGCCAGAGAACCCCAACCGTCGGTATGGGCTCATCGATTTCCGTCGGAATACGAAGCAGGAGCAGCAGTCCGACCGTGATTTCCTGTGTGTCTCAATTAAGGAATTGTACGGCAAGGCATCGATTTCCAGCCCTGGAAAGTCCGCTGTCAGTGTCAAGCTTTCATACCTTGATCGATGGTGGTAAAAGGTTCAAAGGGGGCCAAGTTCACGGGTTTGCTGTGGTTTCCTCTCTCAACCGCCAGTTTATGTACACCAGATGAAACACGAAGGTGAAGTTTACCGACTGCATTCCGAACAGAGCGTAAATACTACTGTCGCTGCAATTTCAAGTCTTTCGGATCGCTTGTCACTGCTACTCATCCACGCTCCACCTTCTCCCGGAAAGACAACTGTGTGTCAGCTACTAAGTACTCTACACCCACCTCGTTCAAGCCTGATACTCTTGCTGCTCGATTCTGGCGATTTTGGTGGATATGCTAAGCGGTATACTATTTATTTGGACTTAGAGGACGATGAGTGATAGATAACCGGGAAAATAATCTGGGCAATACCTGAAAAATCAGAACTCTGTAAGATCTGAATCGGTTTTTTATTATTTTTTTTACATTTCCAAGTGAAAAGTATTTAAAACGACCGTTAAAACATTTTTACAAAGTTTTTTTTTAAATTTTGAAGGATTGCTGCCCTCAGTTCCAAAAAAATTTCAACGCTCGGTCTTCGTAGAGATGTATCCGCGGCTCTGTGACAAATGTTCATCAATGCACTATCGACCTTCGAGGTGGCCACCATCGTGGACGTGTTCATCAACGCCGTCTTCTTGCTCCTCGCAGGCTTCAACCCGCCGACCGCCTCCATTTCGTCCGGGTACATGTGGGTCAACTAACGTTATTAGACGGCAAACCGAAGCTCCTAGTAGCGCTTCTGTTTAGGTTGCTCATAAGACTCAACGCACGGTGAACTTCATCGTCGATGAAGTCACACGGTCGTACTCGAACGTTGGATCGGAGACCCAGCCACTGCTAAACACATCACAGTCTATCGGCCACATAACAGTGAAAATCTACATCCCATATGTCTGTGAGGTCAGGTGGGAACAAAAACAGCGACGTCTTTTTTTCCTGTATATTCCGTGATCCAATCATCGCACTACTGCGTCTTCGATATCTCAAGCATCAAAAGCAGTAGAACAGAAATTGAAACCACAAGTAGACAGTTATGCCCTTCTACCAGCAGAACGAGGTTGGGCCCTGGATTACGCTGCAGCAGATGCACTGGAAGCCTTGAAGGGCTGGTGGTCGGGTCGAAGTGGATGTACTTAATTCCACGTTTTTAAACATTTTTTTACATTTTTACAAGGTTTCCACTTAAATTAAGTAAAAATAAACATGTAAAAAGATTAGTCGTGAGAAAAACAGTTTTTTTTATATTCAGTTACAGTATTAGGCTTTCGCTTTCGTCAGCGACTCTAGTGGGTTCGGTAAACGCCAAATCGATAAATCGTAAGGTCACCTGACTTTTGGACCCCGTACTGTACTTCTAACCTTACTACTGGTAGAACGGTTGCACGCGTTAGTGGGGTATTGCCTGGTTAAAATGGTCACACACCAACGCTAAGCCTAGAGGAAGCAGTCCCTATCGATTTTAAAACTGGATCATTCTGCAATCTGTATCGGTTGCAATCTTTATGATAGTCGAACGCCGTGTTCAACACGTTGTTGTACTACGAAAGGTTGTGCAGGGGGTTTCAAGAAATCCCCCCGTCTTCTATAAACCATCGTCCTCTTCCACGTACTTGGTGCCCTTTGCCAAAGGACCTTTGGGAATGGCACTACGCTCATTACATCCCCAACATTTCGAACGCTCATTCCCCAATTTCCCCATTGGCGGCGACATCGACCTCCGCTTTGGAATTGACCGATGCATCCGAGAAGACCTGCAACGGCTGCGGCCCTCGTCAGCCTCCTCGCTGCTGGGCTTGTATCTGCCGACGTCCCCATCGGCGTCCAGCATGATGCAACCTACTCGTTGTCCGAGTCTTGCGGCGTACCGTGCGGTGGTGACGGAGAAGCTCCGGTTGGCACCGCATGCCCCAAGGCTGGTGACGTCGCTACTGGTGACTGTCAACCGTACCTCCTGTCCTACAACGGAGCAGTGTGCGTCGCCCCCGTGGATGCTGAGTGCGTTGTCATTCATGATACTACGTGGGGTTGTGCGTTCCCCAAGACCGGATACTCTTCGGCTGCTGAAGCGGAGACTGTTGGCACGTACGACGGTGAGAGCTCGGGCTGGGGGGACGATGAAAGTGCCCAAGTAGAGTATGATACTACCCTTGGCAAGCCACTCGGTGTGAACTGTGACGTCGCGACGGAAACGGGTGGAACGACGACGGAAAATGGCAACTACGGTTCCACCACTACGACCGGTGGTACTACTGGCGACTATGGCTCGACAACAACCGGCACTACCGAAGGTGGTGTGACAAGTGGTGGTTATGGACCAGCGACCACAGGAACAACTGAAGGTGGCGTCACCAGCGGTGGGTATGGTCCCGCTACGACGGGTACTACGACTGGTACTACCGAAGGTGGCGTGACAAGTGGTGGGTACGGTCCTGCCACTACGGGAACAACTGAAGGTGGTGTTACCGTCGAATACGGAACGGGCACCACTGGTACGACCGGTGGTGAGACTACGACGGACTACAACACTGGTGGTGGCAA
>LGSM01000721.1:0-15836 GCA_001314345.1 Phytophthora multivora | reverse complement strand
TAAAATTTAAGACAAAACTGTTTTCCGTATCCAGTATTGCTTTGCGATTTGAAAAACGTTTTTAATTGTATTATTGTGCGTTGTTACCAATTAAATATATTCGTAAAATACAGTTATTTTTAAGTATCTCGAGTGCGCCTAACGGGTACATGGACGCTTCTCCCGGATCGGCCATGTGTGTGCTCTCGCCTTCCCCGACGCCCCCAGAGCTGCACGTTCTGTCGTCTCTACTCTCTTCATGTTCCTGTGGCATCTACGTCGTGTTCCGTAGCCTCATCCCGCGTCTTCAGGCCTTGGATACCTTTTTAAAGACACACAGCGAGGATTTGATTGATGAAGAGAGCGAAATACCCCAGTTTTTAGAGGTGACAAGTCGCCGTAGACACCAGGAGACGGTATTTACGGCTCTTGTGCAACAGCTGATGGATCTTACAGACTCTGTAGAGCTCCAGGATGTAAATTGTAGTGTAAATGAGGTGAAAAATGTGCTGCAGCAGCTATTGGAGGCTCCCAGGAAGAGCCGAGAGGTGCATTGGATGCACCTGCAGGTTGACGCCATAATACCAGAAGTTAAGGACCAGGACTGGCAGAAACTCTGGCAGAACGACTATAAGGAGCAGATTCAGGTCTTTCAGGGGTTTCTAGAGCAGTCGGAGAAGTTACACCAAGAGTTGGAGCTGTTGGAGCCGAGTGAGAGGGTAGAACTGCTCACATCGCTGCTGTACGAGAGGAAAAAAATGAGTGAAGCAGAAGAGAACGAAGCGGTAGAACTGATGCCAGTGGAGGAACAAGAACTGCTGGATCGAGCCATTGAACAAGTGTCAAAGACTGTTGATGTGGACCAAGTGGTGGTGACAGACTGGTTTATACCAAGATATGAAGTGAAAGTTCGAGATAACGGAGAAGACGAGTGGAATGGTCTTAAGGTCACGCTCGAAAATGTTGGTGATACAGAAGATTCGGGAACGCAGTGCCTTCAATTTGCTGGGAAATGGTTCGGTGTGGTGAATCCCTCCATTGTGACACTACATGGGGCGTGCCATGTAGGGGGTACTCCATTCTTGGTCTACGAATCGATGTGGGATCATGCTTCTCTGCTTGAGTACGTGAAGACCGTCCGTGATTCCAGGAAAATGTGGAAGCGGCTGTTAGAGGTTGCTCGAGGACTGCAGTACCTTCATAGTTTGGGTTTTGCTCACGGCGGAATTAGTGCTGCCTGTGTGGTGGTTGGGGTGAATGGGAAAGCGAAGTTGAAGCCTTGCGCCTGCAAACCTGATGACCACCATGATGTTAAAAGTGTTGAGTTTACTTTGGAGAACGATGTGTACGCGTTTGCGAGGACTATCCTAGAAGTTACCAGTCCATTTACAATTGAAGACTCTCCCGACATGTTATCGAGCATCGAGGAGGGCCAAGAACAACCCAATCGTGGCAGTAACACTGTCCGAAACCTCGTGACTGACATGCTATCTTCTGACCCCAATGATCGACCGGATATGAATTCTGTTGTGCGGATGTTGTTGAATTTGGCGGAGCGCGAGCGTCCATGGAATGATCTGCAGTTTCCAGAATTGTTGCTACATGCCCCCGACGTGTGGACAGCTTTTCGTTCTGCAAGCCAACGTCGAGAAAGAGGGGTAGTAATGTGTGCTCGCGTACTTGCACGACTGGAGCGAGTGCTTGCTCGACTTTGGGATGAGGGAATCAGCTTCGCTGATGGCGAGAACGCGGAGTTCAACTGGCAAACGCGCACTGAATTCTTGATACGTAGCGTGCGATATCTGGCGAGTCATTATCTGCCTGCTAATGGTCAGCGCGAGTTACTTAAAATTGCCCACGCACGCCGCTTTACAGATGAAATTCGGCAAATCCATCACCAGCTAGACGCGCTTCTTGCTGAATTTGACAACGAGACTTTAATTCCTGACCTGACTCCTTCTGGCGAGGCTTCAAGTCGAGGTGGGGGAGATTGGGAGCTCCAGTGGGAATACGACTGCAGAGATTTGGTGACATCTTTCCACGGCTTCCTCGATGGTCTGGATGTTGTAAAAGCTGATGTCGCTGTGGAGACTATGACTCTCATGAAGCACGAACTAGACAACTTTCGGTACGCGTTCTCTGATCTTCAGCTGGACTTGGTTGTGCGCACCTTCGATATATGCACCAGTCAAGTCAAAACAGTGGTGGCGACTGTACCCGAATGGTTCGTATCGCCGTATGAAGTGCGGGATGAAAGTTGGTGGGAGGGCGTACGAGTTACAATACACAAGGTTCACCCGCTAATCTCTGAACAGAATGAGACGAGATCGTGTGAAGTTATTCTACGACGCGCAGATATTTGGTCGGAGCTCGTTCATCCGCACGTGGTCGAGCTTTTTGGCGCATGCCATGTCGGATCCACACCCTTTTTCGTGTGTGAGTGTGCCCGAGGGGGTTCGTTCAAGGAGTACATCTCTAGGTACCAGCACCTTGCCATTTCGAATGGGTTTATCGCTAAAACTCCTCCTCATTTGTGGCGCTTACTTTACGAGACTGGATTGGGGTTGCAGTACCTCCATGAGCGCGACATTGTTCATGAGGAGCTCCACAGCGACAATATTGTCGTTGTGGTGGAAAAACGTTCGAGTGTGGGCAAAAGCAAACGCCGTGGTAGGAAACCCAAGAGGTTTGTCCAAGATGACAAGATAAGGGACGTTGCGAAGCTCAATGGCATGCAGCTCGTGTCCTTGCATGGCCCACGATTGCGTCCCATCTGGAACTCCACCGCCGAGGAAAAGAACGCGCTACGAGCACGTTGCCTGGCTCCAGAACGGAGGAACAACGATATGACACCAGCCCCGCCATCGTTGGCATCCGATATCTACAGCTTTGGGATGATCGTTATGGAGACATTGATGCACGTTAAAGCGGAAAGCGGGGATAAAGTCCCGACTGAGAACGAGTTTAACCGACCTCCAGCCCAAGTAGACGAAGATGCGTGGGAATTGGTCAAGAAAATGTGTGCGTGGCAGCCAGAGTCGCGCCCATCAATTTCTTACGTCGTACAGCAGCTTGGAGAACTGGCAAGGAAAGAGCGAGCTGGGTATCAACCCAAGGAAACCCAGGAGATGGCGAAAACTGACGTTGAACAAGAGCGGCGTGTGGCTGAATGCGACCCAGTAACAATTGCAGACTGTCTAGTGCCTAGTAAAGGGCAGTCTTTATCGATTTCTCAAGCGTTGGATGTGCTCAAGTCCCAGATACAGAAATCCACAGATACCAATTTTGAAGCAAGTACCGACAACGACTTGAATTCTCAGATTGTGTTGCGAATGGAAGATATCCACAAACGCTTATGCGAAGCCGAGGCAAGTATTGACCAAGAGCGGGACAGTAACAGCCTTCCTGATATCGTGGCTAGCTTCGCGGATGTTCTAACGCAGTACTTCATTCACGTGGATGTTAACGGCACGGGCAAGCGCATTGCACAGATCGCGGCAGCTCGTCAACGTACGGATGATAAGTTTTCTTTTCATAAAGAACTCGATGAATTACTGGATAAACTTCAACTGTTGGAGCCGTCGCTGCAGAAACGGGGAATTCACGACTGGAAACGGCAATGGCTTTCAAATCGAACTCGGCAGATTCAGAGCAATGCGTGGACGTTAATGAAGCCACAAGCTGTCGATCTGCTGCTTGACGAGCTGAAAGAAGCCCACGACCGTGAAGAAATGTTAACGTTTCTACGCTTTGAGATCACGCGTCATCGCTCCAGCTACACGTCCGCACAGGTTGAAGCTATTGACTCGACTTGCGTCGACATTTCTCGTCGACTTTCCGATGCTCCTACGTCTCTGGCCGGACATCCACAGCATCATCTCTGGCGACCACCGAGATGGTTCATTCCACCGTACGAAGTCGAGTTCGATCCGCATGAATCGTTAGGTCACGGCGCCTTCGCTTCTGTTCATATGGGGACGTGGCTCGGTACGCCCATTGTCATCAAGAAGCTCGTGCCCGTGACGTCGACGAGCGACGTGGAGTTACAGTCGAGCGCTGTGTTCTACCGAGAGTTAAGTATCTGGTACCGACTCAATCACCCGTACGTGGTCAAGCTCTATGGCGGGTGCCACGTTGGTGGCCAGCCATTCTTCGTCTGTGAGCCTGCAAGTAACGGGCGTCTCGACGTGTATCTGCATCGGTATGATGCCATCGGAGGAGTTAGCGTCGGCACAAACAGCTTCATGAGCAAATCGACATCAACGACCAGCGGAAACACCAGTGGATTCAGCAGAAGTTCATCGAACGGATCAAGTACCGGCTTCTCCATCGACAGCGCAACCAGCTACAAGCGCTGCGAAGCCTGGCAAAAGCTTCGTCAGAGCGCACTCGGTCTACAGTACCTTCACCAACACAGTATCGTGCACGGCGATCTCAAGTGTGACAACATCCTCGTAGCTGCCGACGGGACGGCCAAACTCACAGATTTTGGACTCAGCACCATCCGTCGGTACGTTGACAAGGAGCAGGAACAGAGTACTAACTCGTCTGTTGTGGGTGCTCAGCGGTGGAAGGCGCCCGAGTGTTTAGCTGGAGCTCCTCCCAGCTTCGAGTCGGACGTGTATTCCTTCGGCATGTGCATTCTCCAGGCTATCAGTGGGGAATTCCCCTGGGGCCTTCGAATGCCTGACGCAGCTGTACGTTTCCACGTACGACGAGGTGCGCTGCCTCCTCGGCCCAAGGGATTCGAAGACGACGCCCACTGGGACCTCATCCGCCAAATGTGCTGCTTCGACCCTCAGCAGCGCCTCAAGCTTCCGGTGGTCGTGCAACGCCTCGCTCGCTTCGCAGATTTAGAAACGCGCAGACAACGCGGGGGGATCGGGATGCACATGCGCGAGTTACTGTTTGGAGGTTCCGCCACGAGCTGTAGCGGATAGATCAGAGGTCAACGTGGTGACAAGTTGTCACTGACAACGCAGCGAAGGTAAAGCAGGTTGATTCGAGCCAGGTTCTGTCAAACGAACGCCATGAGGACCTAACAAAGACCCCATTGGAGCCCATTGCCAAGCCAAAGATTCCGCCTCTCTGTTCGATGTAACAGCGACATCACCGAGTATACAATCACCCCAAGAGCGTTCAGACTCGAACGGCTCGGGGCGATCGTATACTTTACCGGTGCAGGTGTACTACATGTATTTAATACAGGTACATACATGTAACTGTACAACATGATACATTCTCTCCTCTGGTGATCGTACACTTCAGAGTCTCAGAGCCGGGCGGGCTGTCCTTGCCAAGACCACATGGATGTGTTACATGTACGGCGACAACGCGTCGGGCTTTGGGGTTCAAATCTCGATTCCTTGCTGTCCTTTGTGGCTATCGATCCGCTCGAGAAGACAACCTACCGTAATTAAGAAGCCCACCGCGTCCTACCGCTTGAGTAACGTAAAGTCCACATGTAATACACGGTGAGAGGCGCTTCCTCATCCAGCGCTGTACATGTACCGTGAACATCGTTGCCTAAGCAGCTTCCAGACCATACGCTGCTTCGAGCGCAGATGGCACCGCGACGTAGTCAGCAGGTGGTACTGCACATGGGTGTGCTGGACCAGCACAGTGTGGTCCAGCAGTGCTGGTCTCACTTGAGGATGACAATCGATCAAAGCCTTTGGGCCAAAGGTGCTAACACAACAACGCGTTGCGGTTGCCACTTTTTGGCGGTTGACCACTTGATTCTGGCACGAACCTATCGGCCATGTTGACGCAGTGCCGATCGTTCCGGGTGCAAGCGATTGCATCGCACCGAACTCTCATCTCGCGATACTCCGTGTGTTCCACCCCAGCCCGTGCATGTTGCCTCGCCGTCGCCAATAATTTGGCCGTTGCAAGTTGCCAAAGCGGTCGAGTAGACGCTCCGTTTCTCGCCGACAGCTGTGCTCGCCGATCACTTTGGGCGATCACCGTCGTACAGAAGCAAGTGCGAGCGTAGTGCGAAACCAAGCCCACCCCCTACATCTGACTCTCCTATTGCCAAAGGCCCAGTGCCGTATTTCGCCCCACAACCGCATTTCCGCCGACCAATTCGGCGTCAAGTGCTCGTCAATTCCCACACTCTACAGGGCGGACGTGGCTGTCCATTAGGCTTGGATTGCAGGGGTGACAGCGCAGCACTTTTCGATTAGCTAGAAGCAGGTCCTCTTCAAGTGAAGCTCCGAGATCCAGCGCACGTCTCGCTCGAAGGCAGAGCGATGCAGGTTAAGCTGGCGCTGCTCGCGCTTGCGCTTATAGCGGCATTCGCGGACGCGCAGGTGTACACGATGCAGAGTCTGGACGGGGATTCCGAGACGACGTCGGAGTCAGGCACAGACCTCGACATTGAGCGAACGCCGACGCCGACAGCGCGAACGCCATCCCGAACGTGGATCCCCATTACGGATGCGCCGTCGGATTCATCGGAGACAGAGGAGACGACCCCGAGAAGGACGACAGCGACCCCAAAAGTAACCACGAAAACCCCTCGGACGAGAGCTCCTACAGCGACGACGAAGACGCCACGAGCTACGACGAAAGCCCCGTCAACGAGCGACAGTGAAGCGGCATCCACTTACGAAGGAACTTCAGACTCGGAAGCTACGTCGGACTCCGGTGCAACTGAGGAGTCGGGATCTGGTGAAGTCACTGCCAGTTCAGGGTCTACTACGACTACGAAGAAGAAAAAGAAAACCATTTTTACGAAATCTCCTTACCTCGAGCAGACGACGCCTGTCCCGAACGGGATTCACACGGCTGAAGACGATTCCAACTCGGAGGAATCGGCATCGTCGGCATCGGCACCGGCGTCGGAGTCTGCGTCCAAGTCGGATGCGTCTGGGCCGTCGACCAAGTCGGATGAGTCTGGGTCGTCGTCCAACACGACAAAGCCGAAGACTGCGAAGCCCAAGACAAAGAAACCATCGGCAGACTCCGCGTCGGGATCAGATTCAGAGTCGAGTGCAAGCTCCAAGTCGTCCAGCTCGAAAAAGAAGAACTCGTCGTCCTCGAAGCAGAGCTCTTCCTCCGGAACTTCCGGTACTACCGACTCTACTAAGAACACTGAGAGCACGCCGTCGCCTGCATCTTCTGCAACGTCCGCGTCGGCGTCGGCGTCGGGGTCGGGGTCCTCTTCGGCTGCGTCAGTGATGACCGACTCTGCAGGAGCGGACAAAACGGGCATGTCGAACACTCTACTGCTTGGCCTGATGATGGGCGGTGCCGTCGCGCTGGTCATTCTCGTCGCTGTGTTCGTCTACATCAAGACGAACAGCAAAGACGAGGACGAAGATGACGACATGGACCCCGTGCTTCGAACGGCTCGTCACGACGGCACCAAGGGCACAGCGCAGTCGTCGACGTTGGCTGCGAACTACCACGAGAACCACAACATGTCGCCAATGGAGTACAGCGACGACTTCTACCCCAACCAGCACAACGACCAGTACGACCAGGAGCCGTACGGACATCACCATGGCCACGAGAGCGCAGGAAGAGCCAACTACAACGACCCGAACCTCGACGTTCTCACGCCGCAGAGTCAGATCGCGCTCGCCCACTCGCAGATGTCGCTCCCGCCCATGGCTCAAACGGGTCATTCCAACGCTAGCAGCCAGTACTCGAACTACAACTCGCAGTACACTTCGCAGTCGTCGTTCTACGGCCAAAGCGCGTACAGTGCCGATCCGTCCGCGGCAAGTCAAGTGGTCAACAAGTACCCGGGCATGCGCCAAGGCAAGGGCGAGAACGATGTGGGTGGGTTCTCGGAAGGAGAGAGCGACTTTGAAGGCGATTCGATCCAGGATATGTCGCACGCTATGAACGAGTGGAACTCGGCCGGACGCAACCGCGCCGGAACGGCTGCCAGTGGAACGGACCAGTCCATGGCGGAGTCGGGATTCCACCCGAGTGACACCCGTTCGACGGCTGCGAGCGACTACAAGGGCAAGAACCGCTTCCAGGAGTCCGAGTACACGGAATACCGCATGTCAACGGGCTACGAGAGCGGCTACGGGGGTGGCAAGGGAGGTTTTGCCGCGACCAAGAGTTTCGCTGCGACCAAGAGCGGCAACGGCCAGAGCTACGCTTCGAACGGCAGCGGCTACGACAGCCGATACGCCGGAGGCAAAAGTTTCCAGAGCAGCGGGTTCAGTGAGTACGAGAGAGCCGTCGCGCCGCGCGAGCGTGGCAACAGTGGCAATAGTGACGCGTCGTCGTTCTACCGGGGCAAGGAATCCCGATTCACGGATGCATCGTACTATTGAGTAGAGAAAACCACGTCCAAGTGCCAAAGTCAAAACGAGTCCAAGTCAAGTCGAAGGTAGGTAGTTGGTGGCAAATCGGATTCCAACGAGGGTGATGCGAGGTGCATCATTTCCAGTTCCCGACGACGGAAAAATGCCAGCAGCTACCGTAGCCAGCGAATTCAAGTGGAGGGATGGAGCAGTTGAGAAGTGGGCGACAATTCTCCTGCTCAAACTTTTGCCCTTCGGAGTAAGTAGCGTCGGAATGAATGGAAACTAATTTATGAGTTCGCTGCAAAGGGAATGATGTTCACTTGCTGCTGCAGCCATTTTTGACTCTGTGGTGCCAAACGCTGACGTCACTATTTCGCCCGATTTTTATCCAATCCGTGCCCAGGGTGGCTACATTTGAAATTATCTCATCCTGTATAATATTATCACCATATTTTTAGGAGCCAGTCAGCGTAAATCATACCCTTAGTAGAGAGTGTTTTTACATGTTCTCTGGGCTGAATCAGATTGTAGCATTTGGTCTCATTACGAACGCGACAAACACCTTTTTCTCTGTTGCATCCTTCAGCTTTCTTGCACTTCATCACGATGCGTTTGAAAATAACCACGGTCTACCGGAAGTTGTTGGAGTTTTCGGTCTCCTTACCACTTTAAAAGTTTAAGCAACCAGTGACAGGTTGAACCACGATGCCATCGTGTGACGACACCAGTACCGACAGATTTACCCTAGAGACATGCAGCTCGGAAAGCACGTCGGAGTTCAGCCAGTCAGGTGTTCAACGTGTCTGCCCGCAACCTGCAACCTGCTTGGTTAGCACATACGATTTCCAAGGCAGACGACCACCTGGCTGTTGTTAAACCTTTCGTGTTTCTGCCGCAAATTTGGGTGACATACTGAAATCAAGTGTAGCAGTTTCACTGCCAAATCTCATACGTATTGAAGTCGTGCACACGAATTTACCCCATCTTTTTTCACGAGGAGCCGGCGGCAGAGGCTTCGCCATCGCCATCGCCCCCTACATATTTGCCGGTCTCCGCACCTCCCTCTTGCCAGCGAGTGGCAAGCAAGTCTCGAGTGGCGAGTAGCACCACTTCCACCAGTTTCCCGCGCCAAGGATCAGTCCAGGGAGAAGAAGGAAAGCGACAGAGAAAACAGCAGGAAGCGAGCACAAGCAGCGCGAGATCTTAACGAGTTCAGACACCATGTCGGACGGGCAGGACATCCAGACGCTTAAGAACAAAGGTGGCAAAAAGTGGCAAAAATCCAAGTGGCAACAAAGTTTAGGCTAGTGCTAACCTTATTGTGTCTCTTTTGCCAGTGGCAAGAAAACATGACAACGACGTGGACCGGCGACGCTCGTCCACTTTGCGGTTGGAACCTCCTGGTATGACAAATTATTCTCTTTTTTTGTCGTGATTTAACTCCTTTTAAGCTAACCTATGACTCTACTTGGCAGTGTCTGACAACCGCAAGGCAACGTCCTTCGTGCGAGCACGCACCTCAGGTGTTAACCGCCTCCTTCGCTCCAACACGAGCAGTGCCGGCGGGTATTCCACGGCGCTGAACGGCCACAGCAACAGCAACGGCAACGACAACGGTACCAGAAGCAGAGGCAAAAGCAAAAGTGCGCCCAGCAGCAAAAGCCACAGCCAGAATGAAAATTTCGAGACGGCTCTGTCTGAACCAGTGGACGAAAACGCCGTGGAGCCTCCTCCTTCGCCCATTAAGTCGGGGCCGAAGTCGGTATCCTCCACTTCGTCCCCTCCCGTGAGCGGAGGAGCGGGAGAAGTGGACGAAGATGGATTCCCTCCCTATTTGGAACAAAAGTGGACCCACGTCGTGTTGAAAATGACGGCATTTTCCGAGGAAGACGCCGTTACCAGTTTCCGCTTTGACACGAACGGGGGAGGCATCGGCAGAACTGCCGACAATGTGGCGAGTATCCCGGCGGACAAACTTCTCAATGGCAAAGATCACGCCCGCGTGTTGTACAATGGAGGACGGTTTTACTTGGCCAATGGCGACAATGCCAGTGACACATTCGTTCGACTAAGTCCGGTTGGTGGCGGAGATGAAGACGATGCCGAAGACCGGATGCAGTGGCCGCTCGAGCCTCATGTGGCGTTCCGTGTGGGGAAATCGGATTTCATGGTCACAGCGTTCCATGAAGCTTCGCAGACGCTGGAGGTGTCGGCTTTGAGTGGGAAATTAGCTGGAACGCAGTTTTCCATTGGACGTGACGGTGCTGGAATTGGGCGATCGGCTGATAATAAGATCCATACTGGAGATGGAGAACTCTCGCGCAAGCACGCAGCCATTTGGTTTGATGAACTGACGAATCAGTTTTATCTCATGGACTTGAACTCAACCAACGGCACATTCATGAAGCTCGTGGGCAGTTACCAGGAGCCGTACCGACTTGAAATTGGAGACGATCTCTTGGTGGCGCAGACCTGTTTGACGGTCAACCGCTTTGACTTTGGAGCGCATGCTGATATGGGCGCCAGGAAGCACATGGAGGACGCGCACACCATCATTCAGGACCTGTGCATTGAATCGCTGAGCCGCTTGGGGATGCACCCGCAGTCGTACTTCGCAGTCTACGATGGTCACGGAGGCGAGGAGGCTTCGGCGTTTTTGGGCGACATTCTGCACCATAACATTATTGATTCATTCTTTATGAAGAAAACGGAACTCAAGCCTCTAGTTAACAAGTCGCCGGAGGAAATGCAGTCGATGATCACAAAGCGACTCACTGAAGCCTTCGAACGCACGGACGAAGAGTTCCTGAACGAGTCGGAGCGACCTCAAGCGGGCAGTACAGCTACTACCGTGTTTGTTGCTGGCAAGTACATGTTCGTGTCGAACGTCGGTGATTCTCGGACAGTTCTGAGTCGTGGCGGGAAGGCTGAGCGTCTATCGAACGACCACAAGCCGAGTCGATCCGATGAGGCTCAGCGTATTCGCGACACGGGAGGCTTTGTGATTCATGGGCGTATTATGGGCGAACTTGCCGTGTCTCGCGCGTTCGGTGACGCGCCGTTCAAGACGTTTGACCTGCCTGAGCCGCCAAAAGAGGACGTGGACTCGAAGCCACGTAGCGATTACGACTCGCAGGAGTTGCCTGTGAACCCGAACGACATCCTGAAGGGCCCGTTAGTGATCCCCACGCCTGAAATTACAGTTACGGAGCTTACGGATGACTGTGAGTTCGTAATGCTCGCTAGTGACGGGCTATACGACGTGCTGAAGGACCAGGAGGCTGTTGACTTTATGCGGAAGAAGATCGCACAGCTGGGAGATGTTCAGCGCGCAGTGGAGGTATGATTTTGCTGGATTGTTTTTTTTTCTTTGTAGGTAAAAACTGACATTGACGTCACCGTTACGCAGGCTATCATCGAGTATGCGATCTTCCACCAGCGCTCGACGGATAATGTGACGTGTGTTGTGGTGATGTTCAAAGAGCCCAAGGACCTCAAGTGATTAACGAAGACAAGAAGAAGGTTGTGCGAGGCGGGACATAGATGAATAGTATAGGAAGTAGCGAGGACGTTTTGAGAAGGGGGCAATCTATTGCCGATGATTCCACACAAAAACAATAAACTGGACAGCTTTGATGTTAGCTTTTGCCTGATTGTTTTTTTGCTTAAGATGTGCATAAAGATGAAAAGTTACTCGAGGCTTAGCTTGCCAGGTGAAGTGGCGGTGTGGCGCAATGGAGAGCCCGAAGACATTTTCCCCACAGGAGAAAATTGTTCCGAGGCTGATCGAAGCGGAGCAATAGGGGGAGGGCAGGAAGCAGCAAACGCCTTGATATGGCGGCATCGACGCATCGTTCTCTGCTTGGAGCGGCTCTCAAGCGCCGAAACGTGCGAGCCATCGTCGAAATCAAAGTGCACTTTGTACGACCGAGTGTCGACGTCGCCGCTGTATTCGCCCGAAGCCTCCACTCGGATGTTGGTGATGCGGCGCATATCGCGCTCCACTGAGCGAATGTATCGCGCACTCAAACACAGCGGTTTGTTCGAGCGAACGGACAGTCTGGACAGCTCCTTGTTCATGTAGAAGGTTTCCACTCGGCCGTTGGCGATGAGAGCGAAGCCCAGGACGTAGATGGCCACTGCCACGAGATACTTCCACCAGTTCGAGTGGTGCCGATCGTCGTCATCGTCTCTCTGACTGTGCACGCTGTGGACGAAGACGGAAGCTCCGAGCATGATCAACACGCCGAAGACCCAGATCGGCCATGGGTAGCTCACTACTTGCAACTGCGCAAGGTTGAGACAAAAGGTTAGTTGGTGGATATTGTATTGCAATAGATTGATTGTATTGTGATTGTACCTCTTGCCCAAAGGTGCTGTTAGCGCCGAAGAGGTTGTCGAACTCGACCTCATCGTCGAATGCCTGGGTCTTGGCGTTCCACTTGAGACTACTGCGACGCAGTTTCTTGGATCGTTTGTTCATAGCCACACGCCAGCGTTCCAACTGCTTAACGGCTAGCCGCTTGTCTCTGGTCATGGGCTGCTGCTCCTCTCGACGGGAGTTGTGAGGAAGCTCTTCTTCTACAGTGCTGATCACCTCAATGTCCGTGTTGTCGTCCAGGTTGGTCACATCGCTGACGGAAATGGACCGGAACTGCCCGACGTCTTGGCGCTCGAGCGACGTGGTCACGGTGGGACCTCGAAGCTTCGTCGGAGACGACGGCATCGCGCAGTTCTACAGCAGTTCTCGCCGGATCAACACTGACAAGTCACCAGAGCTGTCCTTCAAGTGCCCAGACGAACGGTAATTTTGGCAGCTAAATTGAGACTATTGTTGCCTGCCTATTGTTGGAATGGAAAGACCTGCGCCAAGTTTTATCTTTTCTCGACTGGTATTTTCTTGTTTAAACCTAAAAAACTNACTCACCACATGAGCAGCAAGTGTAAGATCAGCGGTGGAGCACCTTCGTCGCCTTGAGTCTGCTCCGATCTCGAGTCAATGAGCTCCATGTCTTCGTTGAAGTGCTGGAATTCACAGGATCCGTCGCAGCCGCAATGTCCTGCCCATCGTCGCTCTTCAGGTGGCGACGGCCTTTTCATTGGTGTCACGTTGACAACTTGAATCGGTTTGCAATTGGCTCGCCCTTCCATTCTGTTGTCGGATAACTTGGTTCGACGTGTGTGGGTTGGATCAAATTCACAAGTGACAGGTTGCGTCGACACTTGACGTTTTACCGCACCCAAGTCCAGCCCCAGCGTCTCCCGCCAACGCAACCAGCTCAACTCCGAGAGCTCGGATTTAGGCGCGAATCTATTAGTTTCCACCGCTTTAGGAGACGCCTCAGTGCCGTAAATCCCATGACGACGGAGACGCCTACGATCAAGAGTTTGCCGTCGCTGCGAGTGCTTTCGCTGCGGTCTGTTCTCCCGAACTACCGGGCGCAAGGGGAACTCTGGGGGAAGCTCTTCGCGTTCGCCAAAAGCCACGACATCCAGGCTACAGGACCAACACTCGCCATCAACTACACGCAGGACAGCAGACAGACGGACGTGGAGGTGGAAGTGTGTCTCCCCATAGCGGAAGACGCCCAAGTTCCGGAAGAAACGCCTTTCACTGTCCGCGACGTGCCTGGAGTGGATCGTGCGGCTGTCATGGTGTACGTCGGTCCGTGCGAGGGCTACTTCTCCGCCTACCAGACGTTTTTCGGCTGGATCGGCTCGGAGAAGCTCGCTCCTGCTGGGCCTTCGCGTGAAGTGTACGTGAAGAGACCGACTGGGAACGAAGAGGAAGACACGCAGAGTGTGACGGAGATCCAGCTACCAATTGCCTGAAAGAGGCCAAAGGATCTCCGAGAGCGAGACGCCAGGTTTTAGTAGCAGAAATGTACTTCCTCAGAGAAGAATATGTTTTGTTTTTATGCAATGATCTTACGTTTGAAGCTTTTTCTTCATGCGCTTTACGCAACAGGCTGCTGGATCTCCGTCACGAAGGATTCCTCGCTTGTATCCTCGATGTCCATGCGGAGGTAAACCTCTCGCACTGGCGCATTCGGACGAAGCCCTTGTTTGCCAACCCATTCGTAGAGCTTCCTGTACGAAGGGCTCAGTGTATCGTACGACCCAAGATGAACCAGCGAAGCAGCTCGGGCGACACCCGGCAGCGTACGATGAACAATTGACGCTGTCGCTGCCGCGTCTTCATCTACCCGAACGTCGTTGGCGATAGGGAGACACACCTCAGCGTCGACATCTTTCTCCTTGTAGCCTTGATCATAGTAGATTGTCAAGCACGGTCCGGCGATAGCGAGGCCTTGAGCTCTGGCACATGCGAGAACTTGATCCCATAGCGTCTTTTGCGCTCGGTAGTTGGGGATAACAGCACGTAGCGCCAACACCCGCACTTCTGGCAGACTCTTGATGACTGGAGGCTTCCCTGCAGCTTCAACGGCGGCAGCAACAACAGCTTCACACCCAGACATCGCGTCCAACAGCGAGTAGTCGCAATAGATTCTGCTCGGTGTAGTGCACTTCAACGAAGACCAACCCATATTACACTCGTCTAACTAACAGCTTTGAAGTTCGCCTTGTAGAATGTGCTGTACGCGACGTAGATCTCGACGTTTGGTTCAAAAGACCATTTACTCTTGTCCATCTTGAGCCTTTCAAAGAGTGCTGCCGGCTCAACCTTCTCCGCTATCCACTTCTTGAACTGGAAACGCTGCAGTTGGGACCCTATGTACTTCGTGGTAGGGTCACTTTTTGCAACCGCGAACGCCTTCGCCATCGGAATTTCATCGTAGACCGTCAGCAACTTCTTCGTCAGCTCTGCTTCCCAGCCTTTATTGTAAAAGTTCATCTGCCTGAAATAGTAGACCCACACGTTCAAGGCCCTGTTCTGAACGAGCGTCTTCACGCTTCGCTCGCCCACTCGGAGTAAGTTGAATACAACGTCTGTGGACAAGCCATTCTGAGCCCAAGCTGTCAACTGCTGAGTCTGCAACCTGTTCGCAAGCGACCGCGTTTTGCCTTGTCGTGACATCTCGAGCAGCACAGCGACAGCTTCATTCCCGTAGTATTTGGTGAGCGTCCCGAGCATATTCACCATCTTGGTCGGGTTCTTCTTGTTGTACATGGTCATGAACACGCTCCAAGTCCGTAAGTTTTTCTTGCCCAGAAGCCCCTGAGTCCCTTTATCGAGCTTGAGGATTTCGAACACTTCGTCTGGCGTTTTGCCTTGCTTCAGCCACGCGTTGAGTTTCCGCTTCTCACCGAACGGAAGTTTGATTTTCGAGATAAAGTTCGAGAACCAGTTCTTGACTTTTGAGATAATGTTGGACAAGCTGGAAGGGAGCGTGATCGCCCTCTCTTCACCGTCGTATTTTACTGCATCGGTTCGTAGGAGCCTCGTGCCTTGAGCGCCGGCTGGAACAACCGCAGGATAGGCGACGCTGCTCAACTTGGATTGCCCTCGCGCAGTATTGACACTTGCCAGCAATATGGTGACCGCCAGGAATACGACACCGAAGAACCGCATGTCTTCGCAGCCTTCTTGAGCTCAGGAGAGCCAGAAATTCGTTGTCGAGT
>LGSM01000720.1:0-13184 GCA_001314345.1 Phytophthora multivora | reverse complement strand
AGCAGCGAAACATGGGAACTCGCGTGTAGCTGTGCTGGTGTGTGGCCCTGAATCGATGGCAATGGACGTCATCGCCACTAGTATCCGCTTGTCGCGTGAGCTGAAGTTGCATTTTGATGTGCACATCGAGCGGTTTGGGCTGTGAAAAAAATAATTTTATTGAATGATCACCATTGATTTCACACCTCACACCAAAAATATCCCAATTGAGAGAGACTGGAACTGTCAACCCCATCGAAACTTTCGATTCGAAAGTGATACCTTTATGCATTAACACTCTCTTCTGAGTTTAAGGTTCGGTAAAAGCAAGCACTCTAAAAATCAAAACTAGCGCGATAACGCCACCACACCACTACATGTAGTACCTCTCAGCTCTACTACGCTTCGACTGGTTTCGCTGGCTTTTGAAACTTCTTCATTAGCTGTTTCACTTTTTTTGCCAGCTCTTCGTCGTTCTTCGCGGTCTTTGTCCTCCTCCTCCGCACCGCGAACGAGTTTGACATGGTAGTCCTTTTCGCTGATAACATACATGCGTATCAAAGCGGAGGCTTGCGTATACGTTTCCTCCCGTAGCCGACCATCCGATGGGAGCTTGCCCTACATAGATTGTAGTGAAATGGCCAACATACATGTACAAGCACACTCTCACCAACTCCACGGTCGTGATTGTGCCAGTGTCTGCACGAGCATACCTCACACTTGATCAATCTATCAGCCCTACAATTCAGCAGTGAGTTCGGCCAACGCGTCAACAACAATGTAAATTTGAAGCTGTACATGTATCAATCACTTCCCTGGCGCAAATCTCGGAGCCGCGCAAAACGTTATTCCCAATCGGCATTTCTTGCATTTGATTGCAAGCAGCTCATCCTCAAGAATGGCATCAGCTCGTCATCACACACAGAGGGAGAACCGCGTTCGGGGTCTCCAATGTATTCTGCATTCTTCCGCGTCCGACACACTCTGAAATACAAAATCACGAGTGATGCTGCTGCTCCGAGCGCTGATTCTTACTATCGCAGTGCCACTTTGTGCTGCCAACAGTATTGATCACGACCAAGTGCAGCCGTTCCCCCAACAAGAGCCCGTCACTGCCTCCGAGAAAGCTGCCATCAAGTACAAACCAAAGCTGAAAATCTCCAACGGATGCCACCCGTATCCAGTCGTTCAAGCTGATGGTTCAGTCGGTGGAGGACTGAAGTACTCTGGACGCTCTGATGGAAGCTGCAAAGGCTCTGGCTTGGGCTCTCAAGTGTACTCTCGCTCGGCATGGCACAGTGATGTCTGGGCCATTCTGTACGCGTGGTATTTCCCAAAAGCGGCCGACTACGTCTCACGGGCGATCCCGGGCCATCGCCACTACTGGGAGTACGCGATTATTTGGATCGACAACCCAGCGCTTGACAACTCGAAGCTTCTTGGGGCTTCGATCTCGCAAGGATCCGAGTTTGACAGCAAAACTCCTGTCGACGTGAAGTTTGTGAACGGATCTGGTGTGAAGGTAGAGTCGTACTACAGCTCTTGGGGTTTCAAGAACCAGCTCAAGTTCACGGAAGACGAAGGAGAAGTTCAAGACCTCATTACGTGGGAGCAACTCACTGATGCAGCCCGAGACTCGTTGAACTCAGCCGAAAACAAGAACAATGTGTTGGAGTACACCACGTTCAAGTCGCCGTTGATGGACGGTGAATTCACGGACAAATTGGAGAAGGCGTGGCCTTTTTAGCAGTTCCGCGTACCGATAGCTACCGGGCAGTGTTATTGACGCCGTGGTAGCGCATGGTGTGTAGACTTGGCCAACGATTTGTAAGCCTTTGGCCATCGCTATGACGTCGTTCTCAGTGACAGAAATTAGAGACTATATCGTACCAACAAGCCGTTCACAGCCCAAACCGCTCCATGTGCACATCAAAATGCAAATTTATCTCACGCGACATGTGGATACTAGTGGCGATGACGTCCGTTGACATCGATTCAGGACCACACACCAGTAGAGCTACACGCGAGTTTGGTTACAACAAGAAAGTCCCCTCCGACGTTATTGACAGCTCGACCGTCAAGTTCGACTAGTATCGGAGCTCGTCCGAGATCTGATTACCTGGAAACAGCTCACCGAAGCAGCCCGTACTCTGGTGACTGATGCTGACTTTGACGTCGATTGGTCTTTGAAGAAGGTCGTGATGCCGTTAAGGGCGACGCGTTTACCGAACGACTGGAGAATACTTATATCCGTAGCTGCAGACCACAGTATATTGTTTTTTTAAATACCACGATTAACTTTTCGAGTTAGGAATCAGTGAAGAAAAGAACACCCAACAGCTCATCCTGGCAAAACGGACCTGAACGTGGATGAAAAGACGGTTGTAGCGGATACGTAGCTTGTAGTCTACTTTGAACATAAATTTCAAGGAACAGCGATGCTGATCAATCTTTTGCAAGCAAGTCGGAGATTCTGGGATACACTCAAAACTTGGAGAAGTGCGTCGGCACTCGCACTGTACTTGTCATTTTCGTATGCGATTCTGTGTCTTCTCAGACGTTTGATTGCCAGGATATCTCGCAGAATGGTTGAACTCGAAGTGAACCGCCCAAAGTTAGCAGTTGGAACAGGTCGATAGAACCAAATTGAGACTGGAAGCCACTTACTCTGGGTTTAATTTCCGGTAAAAACAAGCACAAAACACAGAACTAGCGCAACAACAACCACCAGCTTCCTATTGCCCACTACCTCTCAGCTCTACGATGCTTCGACCGGCTTGGCTGCCTTTTGAAACTTCTTCATGAGCAATTTCACCTTTCTCGCGAGCTCTTCGTCGTTCTTCGCAGCCTTTGCCGCCTCCTCCGCAACTCGCACGAGTTTGGCTTGGTAGTCCTTCTCGCTGATGACATGTATGCCATCGGCTCGCGTCTCGAGGCGGAGAGGTGTGCGGATACGTTTCGTCCCGGACCTGCCCGCCTCCTTGACTCTGTCCAGCGACTTGGACTTAGCAATGGGCCCCTGGAACATCATCCAGCCAAGCAGCCCTGACGCTCGCTCTTCTTTGGTCAAATCGGCAACGGACAGCTTGGTCTTGGCATCGGCCTTCTTCTCCTTGAGGTCTCTGCCGCTCTGTTCCGATCGAAGTCTCTTGCTCGATTCAATCGCGACTGTTGCGTCCACACAGGCAACAAGTGCAACCGTGATTGCAAGCAAAAGGAGACTCAGACGCATGGTGACAATTTCTCAACTGATTGCTTCTTGTTGATGATAACTGGCTGGTGAAGGATCCTGCACGGCCTGCAGCTCAGCGTCATGTCATACTAGTGCACATGCTGTAGTACTGTGTATGTATCACTGTAATTACAGGTGATGGAATGCCGCTTTCAATATTAAACCCTCTATCGTTCCATATCCTATGATATCCGCTGATTTGACAAAAGCTTTTCATTGAATGATTTTCAAACACACACTTGATGAGCCTCTATAATAACATTAATATATATTGCATCATATTAAGAGCGATATCTGTAAGTTGGATTTGCTCAAAAATGCAGATCATCTCATCTTCTTGCGGAATCGTTTCGCAAACCAGCAGTTCCCGGAGGCCCCCACCTTCGAACCGCCTCGAATTTTACAACTTTAGAGTTGAAAGCTCGCGAAATACGTGTGCTAATAGCTTGGTACTGCAATGCTTCCACATGTCGACCAATAGTTAATCTCCCTAATACATGTACAGCGGGTCAGAAAAGTTTACGCCCACCAAAACAAAACAAAAATAAAATATATGAAGCCAAGTTGTCAATGCTTTGTATAACCACCGCCACTGTCACGGACGGCCTTTAAACGCTTTGGCATTGAAAGAACACACTTCCTTACCGTTTCGTCGTCAATTTCATACCAAATCTTCCGCAGCTTTACTTTGAGATCCGCGATTGAAGTTGCAGGACACCGGTTCAGCTTCCTCTTCATGATGAACCATAGGTTCTCGATGGGGTTTAAGTCTGGACTCTGGGGAGGGTGATTCAGCGAGATCAGCTTCAACTCGCGCAGACAACCCGCTGTCAGTTTTGCTGTGTGGGCTGGTGCATTGTCATGCACAAACAGAGTCTCTCCAGTGAGACCCAAAAATTGCGAAGTGATCGGTATCTCTTTACGTAGCAACAGACGGTAGTAAATTCCAGTAACAGATGCATCACAAAA
The DNA here is from genome assembly GCA_001314345.1 of Phytophthora multivora. Taxonomy (NCBI): domain Eukaryota; phylum Oomycota; class Peronosporomycetes; order Peronosporales; family Peronosporaceae; genus Phytophthora; species Phytophthora multivora. The sequence continues at coordinate 9,004 of LGSM01000720.1, read as the reverse complement.
ATGCATTGTACCTACACCATCAGCCGTAATAGAGCTCCATACCATTATAGACTTTCGACTTGACTTGAATGTTGGTAGAATACACCAAGGGTTGAAAGCCTCACGTGGGCGTCGCCAAACAGAGACACGTCCAGTAGTTCCATGTAGCTCAACACTCGCTTCGTCGCTAAAGAGCACCCTGCTCCAAAACCCATCCGTCATCATTCCAAAGCGGTTAGCATAGTCGCGCCGCAATCGTCGGTGTTTAGAGCTTAAAAATGGCTTTTTGCGAGCCGATCTTCCATGTAGCCCAGCTCTATTAACACGATCGCGGACGAGTTGAATCGAGAGAGTCTTCGTGGACACTTGCGCTGCCACGGCCTCCGCACTGATGAAGCGATTTGCCTAAACGGCCCTTACAATACGTCTGTCTTGGCGTGCGCTTGTTTTCCGAGGTCGTCCTGGTCGTGGCAGCGTCTTATAGTGGCCATGTGCCTTGAAGTTGTCGATGATGGTACGGATGCTTCTGCGAGGGATGTCAAGGTGCTTAGCGATGCTGCGTTGACTCAGTCCGGCCCTCCACTTGGTAACCACCCTGCTCTTTCAGTCGTTCGAGTACTGCCGCGTCCCTGATGGCGACATTGCAGAACTGGAGAACTGGAAATGTCGCCCTCAAGGACGCGGCAACGTTTTGAGCCACAGAAATTATAGTAGTATCCGATTGGTCTAAATACATTAGCAGTAAGCTACTGATTGGTGGAATTGTATAATGACTGGCGAATCCTGTCGAAGCGAACCCGGAGGAAAATTACGAATGACTGGACACTAGCGCCAGCAGTACATGTACGACTCCTCCATGTTGAAGTGGTGCATGTACAGAAAATAGGTGGGCGTAAACTTTTCTGACCCGCTGTACATGTACGTCGACGTGATAGGGACATGTCGGTCGTAGATATTATCGTCGGGGTACTGTAGCGTCCTTTCCAAGGGGTTCCAATCACGAAGTTTTATAAGCTATGACTACAGTGTACTCCCTGCACACTAACCGTACCGTTAGCTGTATAGCAAAATAACAGTTAACCCTTTGACTACCAGGTGGACGATATTGACATTAATATGTTCATACCATAAGCCAATAAGATGTCGTTAAAGTTGATATTTTCACCAATGGTAGACGTTAGTGAAGAGCGCGCCCACGGCTCCTATCGCGAGTAAAAAAACCTTCCACGTAGTAATTTCATGGGTAAAACGCCACACAATATTTGTTGTAGACAAAAATAGTCCCAGCCACACAACACAACACAATTCCCTCAGTCCCTGCAATATGGAGAATCAGTATTGCCAGCTATGTCGAGCTACTCCATGCGACTGGGAGGTCTATGGAGAGGAGCTCGCCGCCAGCCAGCAGCGCTTATTACACACCTACACGATTCCGCGGCCGCAGAACATGTCCAAGGCGCTTTACCAGGTATGGTACTACCTGAAGCATGGCAGATTGGATCCGGACCCGAACTACGAGATGCCAGCGTGCATAACGACAAGGCTGCGTATCGGAATCAGTTCTCTTGCGTTATCAAATAGGATCTCTACGGCTTCATCGACGACATCATAAGACCAATCGTCCGGAGGTTTGTGGCTGAAATAAGCATGGATATAGCTGGTTGTTCGTAGGTTCTATCAAGGTTCCTGCGCTGCCGGTGCCGAATCTGGAAACATGGCGCTGCTGAAAACAAATAAGATGACATTTGTAAGGAATATTTTGATAAGCTCGTCCGGACGAGCCTCAGTGCTGAAGCTGACACGGTATCTAAACTGCCGACCTCCATCTGTTCCTCTTCGCGATGCATAACATACTGCGTCGTCGCTGGACGTGGGCATCATTGACGCACAAACAAGGCCACTAAAGACATCTAGGAGATGCTGGTGATTATCAACTCGGTGTCTCTCGAGACGCCAGTGTTCACACCTGTTTAATAAGTCGGCACCTGCTGGTGTGGATATCTCTTCGTACGTGGTGTATCCAACCGATAGCGACTTCTAGACGTCTTAAATGCCCAAGGTAATCTCCAATTCTACTTCCACTCAAAGCATAGTGGGAACTGAATAATCGCTTCTGATGTATGGATGTCAAATGTATCAGGCTGTGGCATGAACAACTTCTCGCTGACAATTCATGACGCTGAAGATGTGCGCGTTACCAAGGCGATTGACTTTGCTAAAAAGATCTTCGAGGATGGTAGCAATGTGCCCAAATTGCTGCTTGAAGCTAATGTGCCATCTACTTGCAAGCGTTTACAGGTATTCCGCAGTATGGAAGCTGCTGGGTGGGTCAGATCGTTATGGCTGCGGCTCGAGGCGACTGCGGAGCAAGCCTGCGCGACCAAGAGAAGGTCCTAAGGTTGAGTTGTCGCCAGAAGGCCGTTTACACCCGATGCTTGAGGGCAAACCACCGGTTTTTTAACGAGTTCACGAGCCACAACGACGAGGTGACTCACATACCGCCTAGAGGACATGTCCTGGGTGGTAAAAGCTTCACGGTGGTGCAGGCTGTGGCTGTGCGTCACAAGACAGGCGATTCTGGACTGCACAGTACCATACAGAGTATGGCCTGCACGAACTAGCACGGCTGATATCCTGCCGTCCTGGGGCTGGGCTTCTTTGCAGAGGGGAAGCGCGCCGACCATAGCGTGACCAATCTCGAGAACTGCACATCGATCCGTCCCGTGACGGCACTGCGTGGCGACTTGGACTCGACAGCGACGTCATGGACGAGAATGCCCACCATGGTGAGACACGTAACTTCATCAAGTATCTCGCGCTGCCGTACAAGGCTACTGAGCGGCTAAGATTTAGAAGTCTAGGTGGTGAGAAGTACGGATGGGTAAATATGGAGCTGGAATTCGTGTAAAAATATAATTTGCCCTTGAATACAATGAAGCCAGAGTTTTCAGCAATAGTCACTGCTCCGATGTACTGCGTTCGCCTCTCCTCTTTGGAAGAGACTTTTGCTGTTTCATATGGGCAGCTTGCCGTTCCTCCCCTTCTTCGGCCGGCTCCACCGCTGCTACTAGCTCCCAAGAGCCCCGGTCCATTTTTCCGACACGCTGCACCGCACGTGTTAGCTCCTGTTTGTTCCATCGATCCACAAGGTTCAGACGAACGGTCCCGAGAAGTCGGGTTTAATTGTCCGCGAACCGACGGATCTCTTTCGCGAAAAAATGTCTGGTATAAAAGTTGTCGCTCACTATAAGACCTCTGCCAGTTGGGGATGGTCTGGCGTGTGTCTAATGACCAGTCATCGCGACCCACAGCGCTGTCGCGCTACTAGCAGAGATGTGGCCTCCCGGTAGCCTAAACGTAGCTTGACGAGGAGTCCGAAGCTCTGGAAACGTGGTGGTGTAGCTCTCCAGCGGCGTTGAAATGGATGAGTTCCGAACCAACCATAGCGTAGAAGAGCAATGCGTATTTGACAGGCTTCGACGGTAGATAACACTTCGCCTTCGTCCGAGCCTCGGTGCACACACTATTCTCGTCGAGGCTATTTGTGCCGTACGAGACAGCCAGGGACGCAAACGTCTGCTGCATGTGGCGCATTAGGTTGAGACTGTGCCACAGAATCCTTCGTTGCTGTAGATGCGTTAGGTAAATTATACGTACAGCCATCAAAATGATTTCAGCCGTACTATATTTACGGTTTACACTGAGCGGTTGACGGGTTTGTCCGGATACACGCCGTGAGCATCGGAGAGCTTGGTTACGTTTCAAACTGAGTTCTCGACTGGAAGTTGGCTGGCAATGTAGTGCCCAGGTCCAATGCGCGGCGTTACGTCCTCGTTGTTGGCGCACCTCAGAATAACACTTGAACAGCTCTACCAGGTCCGCCACAGCCACGCCGCCGAACACTTCTGTCGGTATTCGGAGCTGTGCAACCAACCCCGTACCGGAGATCACGACGGTTGACGTGGCTGTCACCGGCAACACCAATGAAGACGAGGTCGCCGCCAAACCGGTCACCATCGACGACATCCTGGCGGGCATTCCCGCATCGCCTTCCAGAGTCACTGCTGTATTCTCATCCAGGGACTGGACGCCAGTGGAGCTGCAGCTCCGTGAAGCATCCGCTTCACGCCTATGCCGACGAGAACACTGAGCCGCATACTTTCCAGCTCGATATCCAAGAGCGACTCCATCAACATTCACCAGGGTGACCACATGAAGGTGGCGGGTGCGTCCGGCAAGATCACAGCGAACGAAGGTGGCGCTGCTCGCATTCAGTGACGACCACGTCACCTACGAGACAACTACGCGGTGATCACACTTAACCGCCGGTACTTGGTGCTGCGACGGAAGTAACGTTCACCGCAAATGATCACGTTGCGCTCGTAGTCAGCGCACCGACGTCCGGGACACCGATCGCGATGGGGGCAAACGTATCAACCGCGGAAATATACCAGGGCGGTGTAACCAACGTTGGCTTTAGTTGACTTGCAGACCGGCAAAAGCGTTTAAAACGAGGGTACTTGCGACGATGCTGGATATTGCGCTGTTGTTGGGCCTTTTGAGCCAGCAGGCTCCGCCGTCGTAGTTAGCTCCTTGACGCAAACGTCAACCAACAGTCGTTAGCTGAAGAGCCCCAATGTCAGCTGGACGTTCGTTTCCATAACCGAACCGATTCGGCAGCCAGCACGACAATGCTGTCCTTGGACGGAAGATGGAACGCGCGGCGGACGATGACCGAACCGATTCGGCGGCCAGCAAGACAATGTTGTCCTTGGACTGCAACGCGCGGCAGACGATAGCGACTATTGCGTGGTGGCAAAATGTTTAGTGAAGGGAGTTTGGCTGCCGGCAGCGACAGCCAACCTTGGACACCATACCGCGTGGCTCGTCAACGTGGTGCCATGGTCGCAGAAAGCAATGGGGAAGGAGATGGCGGTCGTGATGGCGGCTACAGCAGCCTCAGGATTCAAATGCTGCCAAGTCGGCAAAATGAAGAATGAAAAATTTGGAGCGCGCGGATCGGAGGCAACACACTTGTTTCGCGGCAATTTCAATTTGAAGTACCCAATTCGACAGGGTTTATTGATTCCGCCAATCGCAGTCCACGATCTGGAAATCACAAGCACGATTGGTGGAATGCATTTCGCCCGCGGGCTCGCTTTGGGTTGCGTTTTGCCGCAAGTTGCGGTCCGCAACTGTGGTATTGCACCGTACCATGCATTGGATACATACCTGCTACGCGTCATACGCCAGTAGCACCTTCAAACATCTAATGCCTGAGTCGGTGAAGCACATCTTGCACGGGTCCCACTTCAACGTTGAAGTCGATGCAATACCGGTATTCAGCCAGCGTCTATTACATACTATTAGTACCTAAGGGGAATGAGCGCTCCGGTATACAGAAATCCCAACAGGGAGAGCGCTTTTATGCGCTCCTGCCGCGTTTGGTTGGCAACCCGAGTACGAAGAAGCAGTGTCTGTGGCAACCTGATGCAGTACGTATGAAATATGCAGTAGCGATCTTCGACGTTTGGCATTGGCATTTTTATGTGAGGTGCGTTCAAAATACTCATGAGTCACCGGTAAATCAAAATGTTCGTCCATTATTGCTGCTGCTAGTACATGCACTTCGTCTTTTGCCTTTTGGTATGCTTGGGTCGGTCGTCTCTGATTCCACAACATTCGCAGGTCCAGCGGTCAGGCCATTGCTGTCGACGGTTGTCCCAGTAGCGACTATTGTGGTAGCAGTCTGCTGGTTCAGACCACCAACAAATATCACGATAGATTCCTATCTCGTACCCTTGCTCAGCCCACGCGAGCACCTGCACGATGTCTCGGAGCGTGTTGGTCATGTTCATGATAGACTTCTTGACATGAGCTTCCTCCTTCGCGTAGCTTCTGCCGCAGGCAATAGCTTCTTTCTTGGTCGCGCAATTGAACCACCTCCGACAAAAATTATAACTTCGCAACAGATAGCCCTTCCTGGTCATCAACATGGCCCTGGACAGCTATACCACAAAGTTAGTAAATGGCTCTACGTACGAGTTGTAGTACATGTAGCCCAACCTGTGAGGGCGCGAGCGATAGGGTGACTACACGTCGAGCGACTGCTACAGTGGCCCAATCCTGGTTTCAACCGCCCTTTTTCACCTCCTGAGCAATGTATGCCCTCAACCCCTTTACGTTGAGTAGGCTTACGCAGTAGTCGACGTGGTTACAGCTTTTGTAGCTCCATTGGTCCCAGCGCTGACACGCACAGGGATCGCCGGGGCCTCACTGTTAAAGCGCGCGATGATCTTGAGCTCCACCGTCGACACACTCAGCTGCCCCAAGTGCTCGGCGTAGCGGTACGCCAGAATGCGAATTACACCCACCAGGTACTGCGGGTCCACAATGGCCTGCGGCAGGATGTTCAGGTACACGTGGTGCTCTTGGTCGGCAACGACGACTTCATCACGAGCGGGTTGGACAGGTTCACCATCAGAGCGTTCGGTGCATCCACAAGCGAGCGCTCGGGTCCCGGGTATGCGTCGTACTGCGGACGCGAACCGCTGCCGTCGTATTCAAGCTGACGCACGAAGATACGTTGGAAGCGGCCGGTCACAATGTGCGAGTGAGACGCCTTCATCTTGGCCAGGTACAAGTGCACATTCCTGTTCTCCGATGTCAACGGCGTCACGCTGTAGTTCTGCAGACGACGTAGCTCCAGCTTGTAAGCTAGAGGGGCTCCATGTGGCGCACGATATTGTCCTCGCTGTAGTTCATACGGCCGGGGAACTTGTAGAATCTACACTGTAGATGTTCGGGTACAGCGCCATGTCCGCGTTGTGCGCCAAGGTGTTCTCGATGTTCTGAGAAGGTCACGCGGCGGATGATGTGCGCGCGGAGGCTCTGATCCACTGACTTGAGGTAAAACTCGGTCTGCTCCAGCAGGTTCGCTTTTTCCGAGTGCTCGTCCACCAGAATCACGTGCAGCACGTTTACGAGAGGGTCCTTGCGCACCAACAGCGGCTTCTTCGCGAGCAGGAACAGCGTCATGGCGTCCGTGAACGCGTTCGGGAAGGGCTCTAGATTCGTCAGACGGACGATGACGCCGTGGCGCTCGAACCGTGTCCTGGACGTCACTGCTGTCTTCCGAGTTGTGCTCGCCCAGGTCCAGCGAACTAACAGAGCTGTTGCGGCGCAGCAGGCTGACCAGATCATCGTAATTTTCGGCAGAGCCGACCGGCGACTTGAACTGGAACCTCTTGGCGAAGATATCGTTGAAGCTCATCGTCTCCATCGACTATATCAGGTAGGAGCAGTTCACACGCTGCGCGTACAGCACCAGACCCAACTCACGGATCTGCTAGTCCTCATGGTCGAGGAGCGAGATAAGCAGGCCAAATAGCGGCTGCGACGGGTCCAGGAGGTTCGCGCAGGCCTCAGCGATGTTCGTCGACGAACCGATAGCGAGGTAGTCCTTTAAGGCCTTCTCCACCTGGCTGATACGGTCGCGGTACGACGGCATCTTGTTGTCGATGAGAAGCTGACGCGCCTCCAGGGCCACCAGCGAGTACAGCTTCTCCTTGAAGGTAGCAAGCTTCTCAAGTAGCGGCACGAACGCAGCGGTCTTCACGGACTTTCGGGGAGTGCCGCGCACCATCTGAGTAAGACGTTGCAACAGCAGCTTGTTCTTCGACTCCAGCGCCTTGTGCGAGCGAGCAATGGAGAAGACCTTGTCCAGGTCAGACGAGTTCTGCTGGCGCAGAGCCATCACCACGTCCTCAATGCGGTGCGAATTCGCGTAAACGGTCTCCACTGTGAAATGCTCATTGAGCAGGTCCGTCAGTACCGCCTCCTCGCCAGAGGTCAAGCCATGCTTGTACTTGACGGCAATGTCGCGCAAGGTCGCCTCGAAGTCCGAGGGCTTCCGGGCCGTGTCCAGCTTCTTCTTGTGCTCGTCCAGGATCTCGACAATCTCAGCGACGTTGAAATCGTGGGTAGCAGTTGGCTCCTCGTACACAGTCTTCTTGAACGTGTGAATCTTGCCCTTGACCTTCTCGAAAACGGCAAGCGGGATACGGCCGGCCAGCGACGACATGGCCTCCTTAATATCCTCAACAGGGAGAAGCGGCTCGTTGAACACCTGCAACAGGTCGACTAGCGCCTTCTGCGTGAGGTCTTCCGGAGCGTGGTAGCCATGCAGCACGCTCTTGAGCACGTCCAGTGACTTGCGCATCTTGTGCACCGACTTGGTGCTGTGGCCGTTCGTGTTCTCCGCCGAGGGCAGCTTGCGCATGAACACATCCGACTTCTTGACGCAAGACGGGTCATCCAGCTCCATAGTAGCAATGCAGTCGCCCGGCGCTAGGACGACACTCTCAGACTTGAGGAGACGGACGACACCGGCCTCCGGGGTGAGCAGGGGCATGTACATCTTCATCACTTCAATCTCAGCGTACGGCATGCCACGACGCAGACTGGAGCCATGGTCCACCAAGTAGCGAGCGAGCTTACCGGCCGTGTTGGTCACGAGACGGGTGGGGTCGTACTCCTTGGTGAACTCGCATGTGTGGCTGTCGACAACAAGACGCCCTGAGCTTCATTAGTAGCGTACGCCACGTGTGACCTACCGTTCAGAAGAACCAGGATACTGCCGCCCAACAGCGTGCGAATCTCCACCTGCACGTACGACTCGTCGAAAAAGAGTGAGACCTGGATAAAGCCATTGCGGCATACCTTGATGCTGTACTAGGTGCCTTCGTAGATGAGCTCCAACAAATCCTCCGGCGCCAGCAAGTGGGTGTGCGGGATCTGGCCGCGCTCAATCTGGTTCACGTAGTCCTCCTGAAGCGCGTTGGACGGCACCAACCAAGACCACCATCAACGAGTCAGGGTGGCCCTGCAGACGCTCTTCGTTATGGTGAGGGATACCCTCGTCCAGCCACGACGTAGATGCTGGTCCGAGAGATTTTGTACAGCAACTATGGATACGAGCACAACATTCTCTGAATAAACGTTGACAACTGGTATTACTTACATA
>LGSM01000719.1:0-13413 GCA_001314345.1 Phytophthora multivora | reverse complement strand
ATTCCTTATCCTACGATCACTTGACATCTGGATACATACTTGGTTGCATAATCACCTGATCTTCAATCCTGATCTCCCCCAACCCTCGATCGGCGATCGGCGATCAGCGACCTGGGTCGGCGATCAGCGATCTGGATCGGCGATCGGCGATCAACCGTTATGATCCGCCAGCGTCTCGATCGCGGATCGTCGAGTCTTCAAACATCCATCTTNTCCACTTCGGATCTTGTTCTCAGTATGTCCCCTGTAGCTCGATCCGACTCTATCTTCCAATCACAAGCTCCGCTTTGCCTTTCTCGGAGTTTCTTATTTGTGCTTCACCACAGCTACTTCGCTTTTGCTTAGATGGTTTACGCTTTCAGAAAGGAACGATCAGAGAAGCGTACGTTCAGGAGGCGCAACATATAGGTTTTAGCGCGTTTATCCTCTTCTTCATCTAGTCGTCTAGAGTTTCTGCGCTGTCGCTGCAAAAGAAACCCAATACCAGCCTTGTTCTCGTCATAGGTTACAAGAAGCTTCACATGGTCGACCTTGCTTGTGTTCTTCTTAACGTTCTATTGTCTGGCCGCACACTTGAGGCACACTTGCTCCAGCGTCCAGTCGCTATAGTTGTCTGAGCTGGTAGTCTCCGTAGGGCGATTGCGCTTGCTAAGCAGCACTGATTTCACAGTATACTTACTATTCGTAGTTGCCTCCATTTCCAGTATGTTGTAATAAGCGCAGGATACTGCGAAGGACAAGTATAGTGACACGCGTGACGAGGAGCCAGTCAGCACTGGACGGTGGCGACGACGAAGACTACCTCGAAGCGGTCGTTGAAGTACCTCGAAGCTGGAATTAGGTGCGTGGCGGCGTGAGGTTGGAGAGCGGCGGAGTTGTGGGAGGCTCCTACTGGGAGCTGGGAGAGCGACTAGTTTGCAATTTGCGCGGTGGACACCAATGGCGGGCAGTTCGAGGTGTGCGGTGAAGGTCAAGCGCGGTGTGGGCGAGGAGAAGCGCGTGCTACTTTGCAGTGGCTGCGGTGTTTAGCGGAGGAGCTGAATCGCGGCCAGATCGAAGGGCTTCGAGCCGGAACTTTGGGGCGTAGCGAACCGACTGAAGAGCCAAGGGCGACCGGTGCTGAGTAGGCTGGGAGCTGGTGCACGAAGGAGTCGAGGGTCGATAGTGGGCTGGGAGTCTGCTAGAAACCTAGAAAAGAGGAGAGGAGTTACGGATGCGCTAGTAAGAGAGAGAGAGAGAGAGAGAGAGAGAGAGAGAGAGAGAGAGAGAGAGAGAGAGAGAGAGAGAGAGCGGAGGATCCAGCGCAGTGGTCAGGTGGACCACTTACAGCCAGCAAGAGTTTTTGTGTACCCCATTGAGGCGGGAGCGAAGGCCGTGACGGGCTATACGATTTGCCTAACGAGCCAGGCAAGATAAGTGGCCCAGTTACAATGTTTTCCTTTCGTAAACGCCAAAGGAAACCTGCGAGGTTGCAATCCGGTTCGGAGCGGTCCCTGATGGCTACACTCTAATGATCCAAGGGGCAATCCCGGTCCCTAAGCAACTCTCATTTTAATATGTGCATTTCTGCGTAATGTTGCTTCAAGAGCAGGCACGCAACGTAACTTTATGGGCACTTTTTTACTTCGTGATAGTGACACTGTAGTGACATTTGTTCCCATCAACACTTTTTCGCATTTAAAATGCCGTCGTCGCGCCCGCTGTACGTGCGTGTGCTCGACCACGTGCTGCGCCGGAGCTTCGGCCACCCTTTGAGCGTGCAGCTCCTGGCTCTGAGCTCGATCTGCTTGCTGTTGGTTTTCCTGCTGTTCTCTCTGGCGCCGTGGTTTGACGAGGACGCGCACCGCTATTTGAGGCGCTTCCTGCCCTCAATTAACGTCCAGTTCGACTCATTCGCCGTGGATCACCTCGTGGTTTTTGTAGCCATTTCGCCGCCGTTGACATGGCTGCTTCTGGTGCATGTGGCGTACTCGCAAGTGTCTTCACGGGTCGAAGTTGCGCTGCTGCTTTTACGCGTCGCCAGTTGCCTCACTGTCACTTTCGCGCTCACGGTTTTATTGACGGAGTTTTTATCCAGAAGAGCTATGCTGGCTTTGGTCACATTAGCCTACGCCTCATTGGGACTGCTGTACTCGTGGAGTGTACCCATTTGGAAATGGTACCAAGAAGAAATGCGCACGAAAGGCATGATGGGCTTTTTGCCGGGATCCACGCAGGAGTTATTACTACAGACTTCACTACTGGAGTGGCTGACGGACACGAGTTTCTCGGATAAAATCGCACCCTTTTTGCCGTTTTTACTGCCTTTGACCAGAGCGGAACAAATGCGGCTGATGGAGCAGATGCCTCCGGAGTCCCAAGTGTTACTGACCAAGCCCGGACTGTTGCCGTTGCTGCCCGACTCGGTGCAGAACGTTCTACTACCAGCGGAGGATAGTGACAGTGACCAGGAGGAGGAGAAGGAGGAGGCAGTGGAGTTAACCGAGAGGACATTGACGACGCTGGACACGGAGGAAGTCAGGGAGATCCGGAGGGAGCAGAAGAAGCTCTTAACGTTGACTTCTCCGACGAACTCAGGCTTTGACTTCCATCGACACGATGTCGTGGATACAGTGAGGACCCCACCATCGAGAGAACAGGTGCTGAACGAGATTGTGACGTCCAGAGTGTGGAATGGATGCAAGGAGCTCGTGAAGATGCCGAGCTCGAAGACACTCAACCGCACGGCGGCGATGTCGAGTGCGCTGCTGGTGATGCAGCTCTATGCGTCGAAAGGAAGTCGGAGGGTGTTTTACACGTTTCTGCAGTTTGTAGCGGCGTCGGCGTTGAGTTCTGTGGCGTGTTGTGCCATTTTCCTTCGCTTCGTGCAACTTCTGGACTTGAAATGGTCATCAGGTCGATCGACGCCTCTACTGCGCTATGCGAAGCAGTATTTGTTGCGCAATGGGAGCACTGGAACGCCCCAAATCTCAGACCAACCTGCTAATGGAGGCTCTGTGACGTTGCGAACGGCGGCGTCTTCGGTGTCAGTTGTGATGGCGGCCTTATACGTCCTCCGGAAAATGCGTCGGTAGGTCAAAACAAAATAACTGAGTGATGTTGCTAGCAGAGCTGAAGGTAAGTACTGTGAAAAATTCCAACTATCTACCGATTTTTTTTTTTTTTTTGAAAACGCGTCACAAAACACTACGGTACTTACTTTTTTCTTTTTCTACTGTAGTTGAAACGCTACAGTGACTACGCAGTAGCTGCTGCTGCTGCTGCCGCCTTTTTCGCCTTCATCTCCTTGTCTCTCGTTGCCCACTGAAAGAAGGCGTTGTACTGGGTACTTAAGTCGTAGTTCTTGGTGTTCACAGAGGGCCCTTCTCCGACCTTGAGCAGCGCCTTGACGTCGTCTGGGGACTTGTCCTGCTTGAACCAGTTCTCGAACTTGGCCATCGTGTAGCGCTCGCTGAGAGAATGTCCACCCACTTGGTAGTTTTTAATTTTCTCTGCAAACGTCCTGAACTTTTCAACGATTTTCTGCACGACTGGAACTGTATTGAGCTTGGCTGCAATCGGTTTGAGAATCGGCATGAGTTTGTCCGCGATAGGCTTGAGCTTCCCAGTGAACGTGTCGGCAATAGGTTTAAGCCGCACCGCAATAGCCATCGTCTTGTCCGTTAGCTTCTCTGTCAGTGGAGCCGCTTTACTCGTCAGGGATTTAATCTTGTCCGCTGATGGCTTGAACTTTTCCGAAATCTTGGTTAGGCTGGACGGGAGAGCTCTCTCTTCATCTTCAGTCTCGGTCGCACTTTCAACACGGAGGAATCGGGTTGTGCTTTCGCTGTTGACGTTGAGGGGTTGGTAAGGGTTAACCTGCTTCGCAGCCGATACGGCATCTTGACCAGCAAACAGGGCGACCACAGCCACCGCTACAACGTAAGCTAGACGCATTGGAAGGCTTCGTCACTCAGTCACTGCTGATTAACTTTCAGCAACAAGCAGTGGTTGTGCGGCTAAACGGTCTGATCGGGAATGAAAAGAAGGCAGTGCCGCTCCACCGTGATGGCGACCACGCCATCACAGCGACCATGTTTATCACCCAAATCTCGAGAATGAACTCCGGATGATAAGCGTGCATTTGGCGCGTCACTCGCACATCACGTTGTTGTTGCCTGTACAGTATTATACGGTTTGTGCTCGAACGGAGATTCGGTGACTCACCGAGTAAATAAATGTACACAAACCTTCCGCCGGTTCGCACGTGAACATGCCGATACGATATGTACCGGTAAAGCCTCAATCCATCTCTGTCAGATGCATGCAGGGCACACCACGGATATTATTTTATCTAACTAATATTCGACGTTTACATACGATAAGGATGAGGAGCCTCCACATCCGTATTTTGATCCTAAAGTTGCACAGAAAACGTTGACAGATCCACTATGTTAGCCGAATTTCACTGCTATTGTCATGGCAACTTGTCATGACTTTGGAAATGAAAACTGCAACTCGAACTGTGTAATTTTGCGTCAAGATTCCACGCAATTCAACCACCTAAAACAATGTAAGGACTTGAAGCTTTCTTGGGTTTAAATCGCCTCGAGCCACTTGTCCAAGTCGTTGCGGTTGCGCTGGTAGCACGCGCTCTTCACGCGGATTCGCTCCAGCGCGGCGTCCAGCAGCCGCGTGTAGGACGAGTGCTTGCGCGTCTCCAGGAACGTCTCCACTTGCTGCGCGTGGGCGTCGCTCTGAAAGCGCGAGACGACGGACATGACGATGCGCCCCACAATCAACGGTCGGTACTGCTCGTTCAGCTCCTTCCAGCGTTCCTGCACGTACGTCCACGCGAACTCGGCGCCTGGGGCGTCCGCCGCCACACTGCTGAAGACGTACTGGATGTCCTGCGACCGCACGGTCTTGAGGCCCCACGTGATCACTTCGCGCTTGAGCTCCAGCGATTTAAACAGGCCCAAAGCGGTGAGGCAGTCCAGTTTCTCCTCGATGAAGTTACTGGACTCGTAGCGTTCCCGAAGCTGCTTCAGGTGTCCAGCATCACCACGGCGGGCCTGGGCGTTGAACACGACACCGCGCAGGTCAGCTGACAGCGCTGAGCTGTCTTCAAAGTACGCCTGGAAGAGGCGCTGGGTCTTGGCGAGGACTTCCGGGTCGTCGCCTAGAGCAAGCATACTGATGACGTCACGGCGGAAGGGAGCAACCGTCGAGCTTTCGCCTTCCGCGGCCTCCCAGGTCAGGCGCTTCATGATCGAAGCGAAAAGCTGTCGAATATACGCCTGTAGCTTGGGGTAGAACGGGTCGGCGCTGTAGAGCGTGCTGTAGAAGCGCAGGTTGGACGAGATCTCCTTCCAGCACAGATGCTCCGGTTCCTCTGCGTACGCGAAGCTGAAGTCGAGTGCGCTGGTCACAGGCAGCTCACCGCTACGTGCGAAGGCGAAAATACTGTTCAGCAGACTCATGCGGTCGACAGCGCCCAGTGTTTTCTCGCGGACGGGCTGCTGCAGACGTTTCCAGCCTTCCGATGAGTAATTCACGAGGAAGAAGCCAGCCTGGTTTGCATTAAGCTTGATCCACGAAGAGGGGGCGCTGGGTGCGCGTAGTTTAGCTGCCAGAGCAGCAGTAGCCTCCTCCGATGAATTGCGTTCCCAGATCCCCACACGTTGGACTTCCTTTGGCTTGTTCGACGCCACGAAACTCAGCGGCACATCCCAAGCCACGTCGTCGTCCGAAGCTGCAGCCTTCAGCGTTTGGTCCGCTAGAAAACGCTCCTGCTTGAGCGTTCCGTCATCGGACAACGTCACCATCGGGTATCCAGTCTGACTCGTCCATCCACTTGCCAACGACGTAATGTGCTGGCCCGAAGCCTTCTCCAGAGACTCCCACAGATCCTGCGTCTGCGCGTTGCGGTAGCTGAACTTGACCAAGTACTCGTGGATACCACGGTAGAAGACATCTCGACCGAGGTACTCCGACAGCATCCGGATAACACTGGCCCCTTTAGCGTACGAGATGACATCAAAGATCTGGTCCACCTCATCCGGATGGTTCACTGTCACTTCAATGGGGTGCGACGTCAGCATGCAGTCCTTGCCCATAGCGACGCTCATAGTGATGTCCTGTACGAAGACCTCCCATACATTCCACTCGGGGAAGACGTGGTGCACGGCCTCGAACTCCATGAAGCGCGCGAAGCCCTCGTTCAGCCACAAGCCCGTCCACCACTCCATCGTCACCAGGTTGCCGAACCATTGGTGCGCGATCTCGTGGCAGACCGTCCTGGCTGTTGCCATCTTCTGGCTGAAGCTGCTGAGCTGCTCGTCAATCAACAGTCTCGTTTCCCTGTACGTCACGACCCCCCAGTTCTCCATGGCTCCTGCAGCAAAGTCGGGGATCGCCAGCATGTCCATTTTCTTCAAAGGGTAGGGAATACCGAACTTCTGTGTGTAAAACGACAGCGCTTTTGCCCCCACGTCAAGAGCGAATTTACCGCGTTCACTGCGTCCTACAGGTGTGTACACCGACACGAGAACGCCTTCGTCCGTAATGGTGGAAACGGAGTCGAACTCGCCCACGATCATCCCCACTAAGTACGTGGACATGATCGGCGTCTCGGCGAACTTCCAGACCTTCTCCAGCGTTGCGATTTTGGGTCGTGACAGTGCTCGGATGTGCGCATTCTTAGCACGAGGGCGTACAAGCGTCTGCACCACGTGGGTGTTGGAAATGGCGGTCAATTCGACGTCACAAGCCAGGGAGATCTCGAATTTCGCCTTAATCGCAGGTTCGTCCCAGCAGACGAAGGCCCGACGAGCGTCACAAGCCTCGAACTGCGTCACGGCCATCAGACGCGTCTCCCCGGCCAATTCGTGGTCGTACGCGCTGCGGTAGAAGCCGTGCAGCTTGTCATTGAGCTCTCCGTGACACGTGAGCGTCAGTTCTGCCTCGGAACCGGCCGGGAGCTCGTCATCCAGCACCAATTCGACCGCTTGGTCGTCCGCTAAGTAGCGGATTTCGTTGCATTTGATGAGGGACGTACGACCTGCGACGGAGACGGAGACGTCGAACACGTGCAGCTCCAGAGCGTGGCAGGTAATGGAACGGGTGGATTCCGACACGGACAGCAGCACGCGCTCGCTCACTTCGAAGCGGCAGCGGTCCAGGTCCACCGCGTAGTCCAGGAAGTACTTGGAGGGGGCGACGCACGTCGGAAGACGCGCGAACGGCTTGGTCATCTTGAGCAGGGGGGCGAATATGAGGGAAGATCGCTAGGATCAGATCTGAGGATTGGGTAGTTCAGATCTGAGGATGGCTACATTTTTTTCTTGAGACTCGAAGAAAACACTCTCAAGTTGAGAGACGTCTGTGACGACTTTTTTTTTCACTGGAATGTGTGCTAGGTAGGGGCAAGCAGGTGGCAAGTTGTGGGTGGATATCGTCTGTCCCACCTAGTTATGCTCCAAGCGGACGGCAATCAAATGTGGGAAGCCACAAAAACCACGACAGTATGGCAAGCAACCAGCAGGCTTCTTTCCTGCTGGTATTATACTGTAGTGCCAACCTGCTACATGATTTTCTTCATGAGTTTTGCGAAGAAATTCCGTTTCGCGTCGTGTTTGTTGGTCCACGAGCATGAAGAGCACACAAATGACATTTATGCTAATGGCGACCTTACGCAGCTCTAATTTTTTGAAGATACAAAAATAGATTTTGGTTTGGTTATGTCCGGATCACTTGATGTTTGTATGTGAGGGCGGAATAGGACTCGGTCTATTTTTAGGAAAATTGGTGACTCAGATGGCGAGCTGACTTGTTGCCTTTATAGCAAACAGGACGAACGCCCAGCAGCTCCACCCTGCACTGCACGGGCACTTCGCCATTCCCAACGCACGCGCAGCATGGCGACGCCCTCTACGCCTACGTCGCGCCCGAAGCACGCTTTTTGTTTCGCCAAGCGCCGGTCCTACACGTCGCCGCATCTTGTGCGTCCCCGTGCGAAGAACAACACGCTCTGCGGCGTGCCGGGCGAACGCGGCGCCACGTCGGCCGCGCCCAAGACAGAACCAACAGCCGCCAACGCTTCACGTCTGACGCGCAAGACGCACAGCTTCAGCGAGGGCCTGGACCCACCCACGGGCTATGGACTCCCCGATACCGCCGTGTTCCTGGGCGGTTCTTGCAACCCGACGACCTGGCGGCATGACGTCGCTATGCCAATGCTCGATGCTGCGCACGTGCGCTATTTCAATCCGCAGGTGGACGAGTGGTTCGAGGAGCTCATCCAGATCGAAGCCCAAGCTAAAGAGACGGCTCAGATCGTGCTCATGGTCGTGGACGGACTCACACGGTCCATCGTCTGCATCAATGAAGCTGTGGAATACATTTGCAGAGGCAGGAAGGTGATGCTCGTCGTGGACGACATTGAGGAGGGCACGGAGGTGGCAGGCAAAGTGCTGTCTAAGACAGAATTGGCTGACCTTAACGGCGCTCGCCAGTGTTTACGGGATTTAGCGCACAAGAGAGGCGTGGGTTTGTTCCCGGACGTGGCTGCAGCTATCAACGGATGCATCGCGTGGCTTACGCAGACCGACGCGCCCAAGTCTCGACCCGACGTGCCGCGTCTTCGGAAACGCTCGTCCATTGTACTGAATAGCTGGTCCGGCAAGCATCGCCCGCACCGGGTGACATCGCGTTCGCACTCTTCGCGTCTACTGAAGTCGAACAGCAGCGGCAGCAACAAGAGCGTCACAGATGACAGCGAGCAGAGCAGTGATTCGCCGGGGGTGTCGTCACCAGCGCAGTCGATCGTGAACCAGCTCGGCTGCCAAATGTTCAGCGACTACAACGGCGGCTCCGTCTACCTCGGAGGCAACTTGACAGCGACGTCCTGGAGACAAACGGTCGCCATCCCGTTGCTGCGTACGGCCGGCATCCCCGTGTACGTCCCGTTCGCCGACTACTTGCAGTTCGGCTTGTCGTCAGCAGCAGAGAAGCACGTACAGGCACTGGCTGAACACTTCCGTGAGATCGAGACCCAAAAGGCCATCGCTGAACTGGTTCTGTTCGTCATTCCGAGGAATCTGCGCTCCATCGCCGCCATGACTGAGGCCGTGGAGCTCGTATCCAGTCACCAAGCCCTGCTGCTCGTGATCGAGCCCGTGGAGGAAGGTTGCATGGTCGAAGACGGAGTAGCAATCACCGGCCGCGAGTTTAAAGACCTCGCCCGAGCACGAGCCTATCTACGTGAAATGGCTGAACGCAACGACGTCGCCGTGTTCGAATCCGTCACAGAAGCTGTCGAATGCATCGTCGAGAGGTTAGAGTAAGGTGCTCAAATACTGTAGTATTGTATTCTCTACTATGTAGCCATTCTCTTAAATTTATGTACCCATCGCAAAGGGTACCAACCAACCTGTCAGTCATTTCCTAATCTGCTAGATCCTGTTCAACATGAGCGCTACGACGACCCCCGCGGCCCGTATGGAGCGTAAGGGCATGGGCCCATGGCGAGGCACCGTACGCGCTTCTCTAGTCTTTCTAAAATTTGATAGGTTGTAGGTTGACGGATGTCTCTGGTTGCTGCTTAGAAACCGGCGGGTTACATTCAGCACCCGGAGCTCTTCATGAAGAAATGCATCGGCTTCGACGTGTCCGTCCGCGTCATCACCGGCGCCAAGTGGAAGGGCGTGCTGTGTGAGGTCCGCGACAACGGAGACGTCGTCATCCGCCCGGCACAAGAGCTGCTGTACGACGAGAAGGACGGCGACGAGCTGGAGGAGAAGCTGCTGGTCAAGAGCGACATCCTGTGGCTGCGACGCCACCTCAAGGACGCGGACAGCGAAGCGGCGCCGGTTGTGATCCAGCCAGAGGCGGAGCTGGAGGAGCCCCCCAGTCCAGCCAAACCATGAAGAGAAGAGAAAGAAGAAGGAGGAGAAAGTGGTTAATACACATGAAGTTCAATGAACGCAGAAAACTACATGCAGGCAGGCAGATATAAGTCGCTTGGAGCTAGTCCGACGGCAGGTACGCGTGCTCCATGTCGTCCTCTTCGTACGTGGACAGGAGCTGGTAGCGCATGTCCATTCGGATCTCACGAATGTGCACGCGCTCGTAGACCAGGACGCTCACCACAACGCACACGAACAGGATCAAGCACAGTAGGATCTGGTGCACCCACATGGAGAAGAAGCCCAGCATACCGTACTCACAGTACGTGCTTGTTGCGTACTCGAAGGCACTGGAAACGTTCTTGCACGTCTGCGAGGCTGCAAATTCGCTCATGAAGCTGTTGACGCTGCTGAGCTGCTTGCCGATTGGATCCAGGAACTCTTTCTTCATCCGCTGGCCGATTTCTCCCCGTTGCGCTGCATGACGCTCCAGCTCTTGCTGCAGCGTCGTCACTTCTTCTGCCGACTGTCGAACACTAGTCATAGCATCAGCAAAAGGCAGCGACGCATTGGCAGGACACTCGACGTAGTACGTCGCAACAGGCGTCGTACCAACCAGACCCAACGTGTTGTTCAACGGAGCGGCACAAAAGTCCGCCGTCAGGATCGTCGACGACAAGTACGCGCCGATCAGCGTGTGCGAAATGGGTACAACGCTCAGAATCACGAGAATCGAGACTCTAAGTGGCGAAACCATGGCCCAGCCGACCGACGCGATGGACAAGAAGCTGGCGAGAGCTACAGCCAAGATTGCCCCGTTTGTCGAGGATTTGAGCACAAAGTAGCTGAACTGCCAGTCCTTGGCGATTTCCGAGTAGTTACTGGGCAGCAGCGCGTCCGTCCGGTTGGCCAGTTCCTTGGACGCGTGCACGAGCCTCAAAGCCTCCACCGACATCTTGAAGGCTTCAGCAGGCAGCTCACTGTCGTTGAACGACGTGATCAAGCCGTCTGCATTGACGCGCAGGGCGTTGCTCGTCTGGAGACTCTGGGCTGTGAACTCTCGAGCGTCGTGGAACAGTTTGCTAGTGTTGGTCATTGTATCCAGCACGACGCCGGCGCTGTAGTCCACTTGGGCTTCTCCCAGTAGTCCTCCTAGTGCGCTGATAGCCAGGAAAGTCAATAGTCCGACTGCCAGCAGCTCCACGGACGTGGATTCCATCGATGTGCGGCGAACGAAAGCTACAAAATCATTAAAACCACACGGAAATTGTCAGACCTGAGCCATTTCCACCAAAAAGCAACCGTGAACGGCTTAATTCGCAGGCTTTGTAGGGTAATTTACCGCTGCGGATGTGGAGGACCGTGCGGCGCACCACAATGACGCAGAGCACGAGGAAGACGACGGCTCCGATACAAAGCGATCCAAAGAGGACGTTGTGCAGGAAGTCCACGTAGGCTGGGGACTGCAGGTCGAAGCGGTTGGAGGCCGCGCCGAAGCGGTAGAACGAGTGGAAGAAGGCGGCCAGCTCCCGGGCCACCTGGCGGTGGTAGTCCACCGGTAGAAGCCGCAGGTCGCCGTAGGTCGAGGAGCTCATGTTGAGACTTTTTTTTCGAGTGACTTGAACTGAGTATGGAGGGGTGGACTGAAGAAGAATTCGACGTTTTCCCAACGAATTACGGATAATTCGGAGGATTTTAGGGCAAGATCTTCTAATGGTACGGTTGAAGTGGAAGATGGCTACATTAGGCCTAAAAGTTTATGCAGGAGTTTGGTCAATTTCCGCCTCGACGGTTGAATTGGGAGCTACGACTGGCTCGCTGGTGTTGAAAAGGCGAGCAGTTGGGGACGGAGGGGACGCAACGTCCTCCATTGCTGGGGCTTCTGCAACGGCTGACTCGTTGTGCTCTGCTCGCTTCTGCCAAACTGCCTGGACCTGTTGCCATACAAAAAAACTATTTAGGAATTGTCTGCAATTTATTACTTGGCAGAGTATTCTACATACCGTTTTGCCGTCTGTGAACTCCAGCAGACACGGTAAGTGAGCAAGGTGCGCTTCCAGCAGCTTCGGCACGGACGCTTCCAGAGGCTGCAGGCAGTAACAGTTAGTCTTCGGACTTTTGTGCTACTACTAGCAATTGCAACGCACCATGTCACCGTATTTCTGAATAGCGATCATTCCCAATGCATCCAGGAACCGCGCGTAGTTGATACGGCGCTCGCCCTTCTTCTTGGCCTTGACGAAGATCAGATCCACGTCCGTTTTGCCGAATGACGAGTTGAGCAGTTCCGGACAGTCTCGACACAGTTTGACGAAGTTTGAGTTATCTGCAAGTAAAATAAAAACAGTGTCAAGACGTGGAAGCTACAGAGTCGAGAGCGAACACAACGCACCTAACGTTTTCTCTCCTAGTCCCTTTGGTCCAGTCCTGCCGAATCGGCAGTAGTAGTGGAACACAGCCTTCAGCAGAGTGTGCGGGTCGTTCGGGTCTCCCTGCAGTTTCTCCTGAAGTGAAGGCCCAGACGTCGGTCTCTCTACAAGAGCAGGTGCTGGTGGTGCCACTGGAGTGGAGCTAGAGCTGGAAATATTGCGAAGAGACCTGCGAGAACACACTCCGTTAGTTATCGCACTGTATTCTACTTAACAGCGACAAGCCACGTACGCTGTCCGCTGTTTGGGGCGGCTCACGTCGTAGTTGAGGTTGGTGCGCATGGCATTGGACAGATCGTGCACCACACGCTCCGTCAGGTCATTGCAGTCGGCCTCGAAGCGCTTCTTGTAGACGCCCGTGTACGATTTCGGGTCGTACAGGCGGGAGTAAACGTTCGACTTGCGCGGCGTGGACGGCGTCGGCGATGGCGATGGCGCCGTCGTCTCCTGAGTGGTGTCAAGGGCGGCTGGGGTCTCCTCCATCCTCTGCAGCTGTAGCGTCACTGATCGAGTTCGAGAGCTGCTCGCGTGCTGCGCGTGGGTTCGTTTCTGAGGTGGCGTCGAGATCGACTGGACGGGGCTACTAAATTAGGGCGTGATCAGACAGGATGGCCGTCCGAGGGAGAGCTATTCTTGACCGGGGTTTGCCTGCTTGCCACCGAGATCGAGAAGCTGTGCGCGATGCACGACAAGTGGCGGCCTGGCTTTGGGTCTCCGTAGACGATCTGGATCTTCCAGCAAGGTGTCAGCTTCCGACCTGGTACCAAAACGACAAAACGATCCTGCTGTACATGTACCAAATGGGCTTGAGGCCTATATTGACGCTGTGAAGCTTTACGAGCACACCCTGGTCTGTCCTGAGCACGATTGCCTGGAGACTGCGCATGTGTCCAAGTCCTTCACGCACAGCATCCAGCAAGACTTGGCGCTGTGTGCGCTAGTCGTGCACGAACAACCCTTGGTGCAAGCTGCAGCGTCGGTAGAGTGATTGCGGTTGCACACTACCGAACAGCCTTCCGACGGTGCCGCTGCACCAGCCTTCACTGTGCATTCTTTATAGCTGCACTCGGCATCAGCTGAGGCAGCGAGGTGGCGTC
>LGSM01000718.1:0-13227 GCA_001314345.1 Phytophthora multivora | reverse complement strand
AACCACAATTCTTCCGATCTGCTCCCGACATACCATTTCCACCAGTCTGGAAAGCACTGGTTTGTTGTAGTTGAGACCGGAACCAATGTCGTTAACGACCTCACTATCTGGGAAAGCAGACGATAGCAGCGCTTGCTGTCGTTCAAGATCGGGTACTTGTTTGCTTGATGAAACCCGACAATATACGATCGTAGATCGCGGTCGAGTCGCGCCCCCGGGTAATGCAGACTCATCCACTCCTGGTTCCATACGACGACTGATCGATTCAAGATCATACAACCACGTTCGACGCCCACTAACATTTCGGATAGCTCGGGCGTTAACCACGCCTTTAACAGCCCACCCTCGTAGTGTTTCAGGAGCGATATCAAACACCTCTCGAACTTTGCCTGACGCAACATACTTTGGCATCTGCAAATTCTGGAATGAGGAGTTGGGCAAGATTGCTCGGTATTCCTTCTACAAGTGACCCTTCGTCTCTCAAATGTTTGTGTTGAAACAAAAAAAAATGACGCAACTCGTTGATTTCAAGTGCTACATAGGCAAGTTCTTTACAGCTTGCTGCTAGCAAGAGCATGCCACTACTCTGCTCCGTCGTGCCCATTAAAGCTAGTCCCCGTGGTCCATCGAATGCATCTCTGGCATCACGGGCTTTGACGAAGATATTGCGATTTCGAAATCCCGTCAAGATCTCCAAGCTCGGGAAATACTCAGCAGCACGAGTGGAATGTCTAGAAGTATATTACCAACGGACATCATCAACGCGAGTGTTATTGGTTTGTGTACTGATGCCATGGCCTGCATTGATAGTCGAGCTCGTCGGCGAATGGATTCCTCTGCAAGACCCATCAAGTGGCTGAAAGGCGAATTATGGTGCTTACATACGAATTTTTATTGCGATTTCTTTTGGTGCTGGCGCAGCTCTTTTCCAGGTTCGAGCAACGACGTCTTATAAGAAACTGTTGGTTATTTCTATTGGGTGTGGATCTTGCGCCGTAGCGGTGATGATCCTCGTTGCCAAACTGTGGATGTTCCCGGTTCCATTCAGCTTTTTCGTCTTTGGACCTTGTGTCATCGTCACATTTATTGTGCTTTTCCTGATGCTTCTCCGGCCAACTAACGCTGTCACAACCACAGAAGCAGGCGAGGACTTGCTCAACCACAAAATTTTACTAGTTGGAACTCAAGTCTTACTCGCAACAGTCTACATCTCGTTCAACATTTTATTCGAGCGGTCTTCTTCGGCACTACGAGTGGCTCTCGTGTTTTTCCTCCCGGTTATGAAAGTTTCTCTAAAACACGTGATAGCGCGACTAGTATCGAAAACCCCGGAATCGATCCCAACAGTTGTGGTCTTTACAGTTGACGTTTTCAATGGGTTATATACGTCGATCTGTATGCAGTCTTTAGGGTCCTGGTGGACTTCTCTCTTGATGATTTTAATCAATATCGTGTATACGGTTCTATCCGCGTTGGATATCAATCGCACGGCAAAGAAGTTCCAGGTTATCAATCGATTGAGCCTCTCGATCGCAAGTCAGCACCTGGCTTGGAGAACAGACACAGTTCATAATGATTCGAGGAGTTAATAGCGAGCGCAAAGACTCAGACAAACATCACTCAGACCGAGGTGAATGCCTCTTTTTTTAAAAGTGCAAGGGGCTTGGGGACAGCGCAAGAATCCATTATAGTCCAGAAAGCCAAATTATCGTCACGCCTGCTGTTCCAAATGGAATATCAACCTTTGGTTGGGTACATCGAAGCTGTAATGCCTCTCTTGTATGCCGTCTATCTAATAACTCTCGTCCACTTACCGAGCGCGAAATATTATCCTCATTCACGCTCTCTTACGTCGGAGCAACTGAAAACAACAATCGCGAGTATTTTAGTATATTCAGCAACAGAGATTGCGTCTCTCATTTGGCTTCACGTAATGGTCAAACGAAAGCTTGGATTCTCGTTGTTTTATCAGCTCGCCTTTGTATTAGAATCGGAGATGGAACAGCTTCAAGCCCGGCTGTTCCTGTGGGTAATAATTCTGTTGCAAATTACGCTTACGCATTTTGGTACGTATTCCAACATATTTTTTTAAAGTTCTCGATTAATTCGTTTGCTTTGTGTAGGAATGGACTTCACCTTTACTTTTGAGTGGCTTCATAGGTCGTAATGTACCTCAAGTACTTCAGTACACGTTATTGCATTGGTTATCGTATATACAGTATATTTCGAAGAATTACATTAGCGTAATATTGCTGAAGACGTCGTACGGTCCTGCTATCTGTACTTGTTACTTCGAAGTACTTCGGGTGGTTCTCAACTATTAGTTGAAGTCGCTGTAGGATTCGGCTATGAGGACTTACAACTGTTGCAGTCCGGTAGAAGATCAATTGTAATCTGTCGTTTCAATTCAGGACGCCGTCTGATTAAGTTATTGAAGCGCCCTGTTTTACGATGCATGAAACTGAGAAGCTCTCCCTTTCCAAAAAAGTGTTACGTGCATTGCTGTAAAAGAAAATACCGAGAGTGGAATATAGGTGCAAGTAGGAATACGTGAGTACTTCAAAGTAACACCTAAGATCACGATAATTTTGGTTTGCACTATGCTAGATCCCAGTGAGGATTCTCCACTTAAAGGTCCTCCCTCGACTTGGTACGCTTCACCAAGGGGTCAATTACCTTGAGCCAGTCATCTAGCTTCCATGACGAGTCTGCATCTTCAAATGGTACACCATTTAGAATATACTGCGGCGTTCCCGTAACTGTACGAGTACACGCGTATTTCCACGTGACCCGTGTGTCTTGATCTGCTGCAGTCCCTCCAAACCCTGTCATGCCCTTTTCCCACTCTTTGTCCGTTAAGGTTGGAAACGTCTTCTTGGCCAGCTCCTTCAACTCGTTCGTCACTTGCACTGCGCTCAAATCCTTTGTCGCCTTGTTCCAAAATCTAAACAGTAAAGCTGGATTTCAGTATCCACATGGAGTAAGTTAGCCGCAACTAATTTACCGTTCTTGGTTTTCGTAGAGAACTTCAAGCCACGGCGTAAAATGGTCATCACCCAGAGCCGACGTAACAGTAAACACAGACTCGGCTGCAGTGAATCCATGTTGGTGGAAGGGGAGCGGGAATAGCACAGCTTTGACACGGAGTTCCTCGGTGTCGTAGTGGTTTGCCAGAGCTTTTACCCCGTCGTAGGCGGCCTTGCTGAAGGGGCAGAGCAGGTCGATGTACGTCTCCAACTGCACTTTGGCCGCTCCGCTGCCTCGCCCGATAGTAAATCCTGGTAGTTCGCCTGGAACAGGCACTTGGGCGCCGCTTGCACGCAGTAGCAAGGCCACGGTGAATAGCAGCAACGACTTTGTCATTTCTCGAAATCTTGGATTGTGTTTTTTTTTTGGTTGTCAAAATCTCTGGAAATCTGATTCTGATTCCCCCAAATCAGAAAAATAGGATCGCTTTTTCAACTACAGTTAACGAATCGAGAAAAATGGCGACACTGCAGCGCTTCTTGCTGCTGTCTATGACGCTCTATGGGGCGATTATCGCCCAACGGATCCCTCGACGCCCTCCTGGATTCACATTAGGCAGCGGCAGCGCTGACGCTGGCGTGCAACTGGAGTCGTACATCGATCTGGTAAGATATTTTTTGCTAGCTGAAAGATAATGCTTTCGGCGGCGTAATTTATCTGTGCGGGATAGTTATGTCCGGA
Source organism: Phytophthora multivora (assembly GCA_001314345.1). Taxonomy (NCBI): domain Eukaryota; phylum Oomycota; class Peronosporomycetes; order Peronosporales; family Peronosporaceae; genus Phytophthora; species Phytophthora multivora. The sequence goes on along the minus strand of LGSM01000718.1, from coordinate 9,519 downwards.
CAGCAAGTCGGCCTACCCGGGACTGAAGAAGCTGGTGGAGCACTATGGAGATGACGATGTGCGCGTTCGCTTCGTTTTGTTCCCGTTGCCATACCACCAGCACGCATTTGCAACTGCAGAAGCGGCGTTTACTGTAACGACTGCATTAGGAGACAAGACCTTCACCACGTGGCTCGAAACGATCTACGCGAATCAGGATATGTAAGTGTTCTTGCCCAAATAGCAGCGTACCACGTTAAAGCTGACGTCATGATGCTGCAGCTTCTGGAACAAGGCGACGAAGGACCTGAGTCCAGTGCAAGTAGTGCAGAAGTTGAAGACGTTGGCTCAGAAGACGTTTCCGTCGTTGACAGACAAGCAATGGGACGAACAGATGACGGGATACGGAGGAACAGACGTGGACGACCACACACGTGAGTCCTGGAAGTACACTTGCTCCAGAGGCATGTCAGGAACGCCCATGTACACATTGAACGGCGTTCCATTCGAGGCCGATGCAAACTGGACGTTCGAGCAATGGTTCAAGGTAATTGACCCCCTGGTGAAGGCCAATAAGCCTGCTGTTGAGACCCAAGTGGAAACTCAGGCGTGGAAGAACGTCCGTTTGAGTGGAGTTCCTCGAGCTCAGCCTGATCGAGATGTCATGCACCTTGTGCGCAGTGGAGAGTGGAGTTCTACTGCACAAGTGTGTGCAAACGTTGTGGGCGGTGGGAGAGCGTGTGAATATGCACCAGGACGTGCAATGTGCTGCCAGACTGATGAAGCCTGTATTTTTCGCGAAGGGTGTGTGTCGCTGCAGTAACTCTACGAATTTAGGCAGCCAAGATACAAGTGATAGGGATTATCACATTGAATCAATGGAATCCCTTATCGGCACTGCAACAGAAAAGTATTGTCAGCAGCGGAATACTATGGAATTTGTGGTGAACGAGAGTAAATTTAGTTGCCATTTTTACACTGCCTGATCACAACATGCATTGTGGCTATCATTGAAGCGCTTCCAAGTGTTATTATGCCGTCGAGTAACAGCATAATTCCCGCAGGTCCACAGACTTTGATTCCTCCACAGCAGAGGCTTCGTTCTCAAGCGGCTCGAGTAGTTGAGGGAGTTTTGACGCTGTGGAATCATGCTAAGATCTCCAGACTAGGTAAATACTCCGTTCGGCGATCCGAAGCGCTAGAGAAATATTGTGAATCGACATCGCTATGGCGAGTGTTTGCGGTATGTGCGTTAACACCTTGGCCTTCATTGTTACTGGCAATTTTACTGGAATGCATCCCTCTTCGAAGACCAGGCGAGGGGTGGAGAAGTAACGTGGGTGTGTGGATTCGATTGGGTGGCATTGGCAGCTTTGCAGCACTTGGAGCTTTATTTCAACTTCGTAGTGCAACCCCAAAGCTCTCTCGATGGTCGACTGTCTGTATTGTGGTTGGAACGGGCTGTGGTGTTTCGCTAGCTATGGTGGCAGTATCCGCTAGTTGGACATTTCCATTGCCATTTCTTATTGTGTTTGCTTCTTTTCCGTTTCAAATCATTTTCGCATTGCTGTTTATTGGATCCGTTCCCCGACAAACAGCGTGCAGTATTCCTCAGCTAGGCGAATCTCTTTCCCATAAGTTGTATCTTATCATGGCTCAGACTGCTCTGTCGATCGTGTACGTCATTTTTGGACTTATTTTCGCGAAATGCTCGCCGAAGCAGCAGTTCGGGATGCTTTTGCTTTTACCACTGATGAAACGCATGTTGAAAATTATGGTTGCGCGTCTGGCTTCTGACAGCAAAGAGACTATTCCTGCGGTAGTGGTATTCACTGTGGACGTATTTAATGGATTGTACGTTCCTATCTGTTTTCAAGCTTCTCGCGGTTGGTGGACGCCACTGCTAGTGATTGTGCTGAATATTGGCCACACAGTGTTTTCTCTATGGGACATTGACCAGGAAAGCAGAGTGTTTCAAGAGCTCCGAAGCCGAAACAAACAATCGGACACGTCGGTCTCTTTATCGCGTGGCTTGTACAACTCAGCTACGTCACGCACGCAGATTGCTCCTGGTAATGTGTCATCTGTACAAAAGTCAATGTTGGCTCTAACTAGCTCCAAAACAACACTAAAACGGCATTCTCGAGAGATTTTGTTTCGGCTGGAATATCTCGCGCTGGTAACTTATGCAGAGAGCGTGATGCCAATTCTCTACGTCATCTACCTATGCGTGCTTTCTCAACTACCCAGTGCCAAATACTACCCCCATACCAGCTCTCTAACCTACGACCAGCTCTTAACGACCTCGTTGAACATCATGGCGTACGCTTCGGTGGAAATGGCGACTCTTGCACTGTTTCATATCGTTTTGAAGCGGAAATTGGGGGTCTCACTGCTGTATCAACTCGCATTTGTACTGGAAAACGAAGCAGATCTGATCCAAGGCAGACTCTTTGTCTGGATCCCGCCAATACTCGAATTCACACTTGTGCATTTTGGTAGGGACACTTTATACGGTATCACTTCTAGTTGGAAACAGAGAACTTACTAACTTTTATCTTTTTTTCCCAGGCGCAGACTTCAGCTTCCAGTTTGAATGGATAAGCTCAGGATAATATCGCGTTTTGAAGTTGAGGCTGTCCCTGTAATCAGTAATACTCAATCGTTTTCCTCATTCCCGAAAACTGTAGCATTTTATCGGAGACTTTCACTGCACCGGCATGGATGTCGTTCAGCACGCGGTAACGGGCGCCATTGCGGCCGGTGGAGGGCTGACTGCCGTACACTGTCTGCTGTCCAGACGCCTCAAGCCCCCGAGTTCATTAGCTTTGTCGCTCGGGAGCTTCGTGGGCGTCTATCGTCTACTGGAAGGGACTGGACAAAAACGTTCGACTCGAAACGGACAACGCGTCCCTGATGCGTCTCAAGCAGCGGCGATAGCGGCGGCAGTGGCCTTGAACCAACTGGAAGCCGAACGGAAGACGATCGTGGTCTCGTATGCCGTCGTAGAGGCAGTGTTAACCCTTATCCAAGAGCACACAGCGCTTGCAGAGTCGACACTTATCGGTAGGAAAAATATTGACCTACCGGTAGTGACTCTGTTCAAGCTTACAGGACTAATTCATGCCCTGTCGTGTGCTTAGAAATCCCAGTAGGAGCGTTGGCGGCGGGACCATTGATCGATTCATGGATTTACCAGAGCGACGCCATTACGAAGTCGCAACTGGCAGCACTCGACAGCTTTTGCCAGCTACCAACCAGTGTGTTGCGCCGAATGCGCGACGAAATGCCGTCCGGGACGTTGGCGTCGCGCTGTGACGTGTTCCACCGCGGCCGGACGTGTACGCAGTTCCACTTCGACTACTTCGCTAAAGGGATGAAGTTCGCCATTCGATTGTACGTGCCCATCTACGCCGTGACGGTGCTCGCCCCCAAGTACAAGCGTTGGCTTTGGGGCCCCCGACCGGCATTGGCCCCGCTCTTGGTGCGTTATCTACGGACCTGTTGCTGTCTTACGATGCTGTACCAAGTGCCTTTGGGCTTCTCGTGCTTGTCACCAAGTGACCGACACCGTGCGACCGTCAGGATGGCTGGCGCGCTCACCACGCTGGCGTTTCTCGCCGAGCACGAACACCGGCGAGGCAGCGTTATCAAGGCTGTGGGCGTGTACACAACGGGCACCATAGCCGCTCGGATTGCGGCAGCGTTGCGTTTACCGCCCCTGGCCGTGAAGCTGGGCCAGATCGCGCTGCTGTCGACCGCCATGGCCGTGATCTTCCGGCACGCAGCTCCGGACTCGTCTCGCGTAATGCGAATGCTCAACGGCTACAGTGACCAGCCCGCTGCAACGGAGGACGACGATACGAGGTGAGCATGGACCAAGGCAACGACCGTGAGCTAATGAGCTCGACTAACAACGCAAGGAGGAGCACTCGAGGGGCGGACCGAGCGAATGGAACTGCGAGCGCCAAAGCTCTAGACCCCTTCTCTCCTCCGTGAACTTTCCAACGCACAGTGCACTGTGCACGACCCGACGCCAGCTCCCTATCTTGGCTCGATCTGTGATCGCTCCTTCGACCACAAAAGCGGAGAGCTCGTTGCGTTGTTAAATAGCGATTCGCACGCTGCATTTTCCTGCTACGGTATTAAATGCAGCAACATGAACTTTCATATCTTTTTTGAAATGAATCAGCACCGTAGCTAGTGAAGCCCTCGCTGTCCAGATGAAGGCAAGCAAGCGCCAGTCGTGCGTCAGCGTCAGAAGATGAGGTAGCCCAGCGAACTGGTCGAGCCCTCGACCAGCTTTGCCGTGGCAACGCTCCTGCCGCATGAGCTGCTGCATCACACGCTGATCTTGGAGGTCTCCGACGCCTTGAAGAAGCTTTGCATAGCAGAGTGGCACCTCGACCAACTGTAGCTGTAGCGTTGCACTGGAAGGCAGATCGCCAACGCTTGACCACTGCACTACGGACCGTAGTCTACGGTAGGCAAGCTGGAAGAAAGCTGGAAGCCGTGCCACCTGAACACGTGTTGCGCTTGGGTGAGCCATCACTCTTGAGCTGACATTACTGCACACCCTCTGGCCGGAGGTGCTGCGCCGCTCTTGCCATCGCAGCCGGCGGCTCCGAGCACTTGGAGAGCCAACGCCGCATGAGCTTCTTGATGAGGCGCTCGCTGCACAGATCGAACGTCTCCTTCGCTTGGCAACCGGCACTTGCTGTCAAGAGGTGTCCGCGTTACATGTACCACGCGACGACATTGGTAAAGAGCAGCTCCTTGCGGCCAACTCACTTGTCCCCAGTATGCAACGCCGCGCCCACCTATGCCCGTAGCAAGAACAGACCGGGCGGGTGTGGCCGGGGCGTCGTTCTGTTGCACTTGGCGCTGTCAGTGCCTGACTCCTCGTCATTCTCCGGCCGGCGCACGACATGCTGCCCAGTGTCGACAAGCACGTGCACAGCAGCTCTACGGCCGCCAGCAGCAGCATGGCCACCAGCCCCGTCATGCATCCGGGAGGCGACAACGCCGGCGCCGCGCTCTGGGAAGCGGAGGGCGCGCAGCACTCCATCATGTTGCCGTACGTGCGGGACCACGCCGACTCGATGATGGCGCGCGTGCGGCAAGAAGACCCACGCACACACTACATCGCGCTCAAACAGGTGCACGACGTGTGTCTGTACAAGCGCATCACGCAGCCGCAGGAGGCGCTCAACGCCGCCATGGCGAACACGGGTCCGTCTCCGCTGGGGACGTCCCTCTCGTCGTCCTTCTCGTCCTTGGCGTCCTCCAGACGCGGCATCAGCATCACGCGCGACCCCACGGAGCCCGGGGACTTCGAGTTCCGCGGCATCACGCGCGTACCGGGCAGCGTCGACACGGTGCTGGACGTTCTGGCCAGCGAGTCAGCGCGTGAAAACTACTGGGTGGCACTCAACACCATGAAGGACGTCAAGGCCGCGGCGCTACTGTCCAGCGCGCGTCTGCAGTCGCAGAGCCACTCGACGTCGTCGTCCGTCACGTCCGAGACGGAGACGGACACCACCGCCTTCCCGCGCTGGAGCCGCAAGTACACGGCCACCAGGTTCTCCAAGCACAACGCGCAGGTGCTCGACTGCTGCTACGCGGAGTACGCGACGAGATGCACCGAGACCAACAATGAAGGCCACTCACGCCACCGTGGATTCGTCTACCGACGATCCGTCTCCGAGCACGCGCTGAGCAACGCGTCCAGCATGTCCGCGCAGACGCTGGCGAAGGCGAAAGTCCCGGGAGCAGCGAGATTCTTCATCCGTGACTGGCTGTTTGACGTTATTGAGACGCAGGAGCCGCTGGTTTGCAAGTTGGTGCTGACTTGTTCGGTGTTTATCCCGCCGGTATCGGGACGGGGAGCGACGGTGTCGAGATCGGACTTCCGGGAGTTCTGCACGGAGCTCATGGTAGGCGCCCGTCGCGCGCTAACTCACCAGTGGAAGGACCACGCTGCTGATGCTGGCGTGCGCTCATCGACATCTTGGCGTAGGGAGACGCGATGCTGCAGTGTCTGCTCGGCGCAGTTCTCGCTGTTGCGGAAGCGCCACACGTGCGCGTCCTGCGGATCGGGTGTGTGCTCCAAGTGCTGCTTAAAGACTGCAGCTGGGCCGTCAGCGCCTACTAGTAACTTCACTGCGGACAGCTCGCGAGGGTTCGGCAGCTCGATGGTGTCTGGTTCAAGACCTCAGCAGCGAGAACGTCAAAGGCGCGAGTGTCTTCTCTGCGCTCGTTTTGGTCCGGACAATGGTCTCAATGCATCACGCGTTGGAGCAACTACCAGACCGCGGCACCTCTCAACTGCCATGGGTTCCATGTCTGTGTCGTCGTCTCAAGGCTTTGGAGCTTCTTCGCGAGGGGGAATTCAATTCGATCTAGACGAAGAAATCGATCAAGTGCATCCGGATCTAGACCTGCGTTCGACCGCATCCGTCTCGGGTTCGAGACGTCGACGCAGCCAACGGAGTGTCGGTAGCGTTGGCAGTCAGCGTAGCATTAGCGGACCGGATGACGATGACGACGAGTCGGACGAAGACGTTCGGCCATACACGCCGCGACTGGACCTGCGCGCCACAACGTCCAAGCTCCGGACGACGTCCACAGATTCCACTCGTAGCTCGCGTAGCGCTCCAGGGATCGTCTTGCTGTCGGACCTCGAGACGCTGACGCTTTCAGGTAGTTTCCACCGCGCGGCCAGCATGTCCGCCCGGTCCTCAGCTAGTTTGTCCGCCAGTTTGTCCGCGCGGTCACCGATGAATGCGGCGTCGCGGTTGCCAGCCAAGTCGGCAGCGCCTACTCCTGCTGCGTTGCGGACGCAGCTGTTGCAGCAACGCTCGGACCGTGCCGCCTCGGAAGATAACGTTCTCCTGATTCCGTCCGTGAAGCCTCGCGTCGGCACGAGGGAAGGACCGCAGGAGAGCAGCGCTAGTACCGAAGAAGACGAAGACGTTTACTCGGAGGACGACTTGGCCAACTTTACCCTCAAGCTCCTGTAAGCTACAGTGAGAGGGTCTACATATTTCGTCGCCAGTTGTTTATTTAGTCGCAGTGGTTGGAGCGGTTCATCGCAATGGTAAGACTTCCATCACCACCAAACGGAACTTAACGAGAGCTTGTCCCACGCAGTTGTCTGTCTATTTTCAGGTTGTGCCTTTGTGTTTGCTGCCGTAGCAGGAGTGAAGACAACAACTGCGTTCGGGGCGTTCCCCTGAGGTAATTTTGACTCCACTGGCGTCGCGACGAAGCGGACCCGTCCGGTCTACCCAGTCGTTGATCTCGTTCTAGAAGTGCGATTGGGTCATGGTTGTGCCGCCTCGAAATCCACGAATTTCGAATGCGTCGGCCCAACACGTCCGTATGGAGCTGGATGTGGTGGCAGAAGTTGAAACGCGAGTGCAGCACCAACGATGGTGGTCTCTTCGCTTTGAGCATCCGGCCATGGAACAGCGCTTTCAGATTTATCACGAGGAGACTTCGATCGTTTCCAGCAAATGGGCCTGCGGGATTACCCTAGGATCAGCTGCTGCTCTCCAAGCTGCTGTATTCTACGACGTTTTCGTTTTGAAATCGCACGAGAGGACTCCCTGGGTCTTTGTTGGCGTCGCTGTCGCTGGCAATGCCATCTTACTGGTACTTTGGGGTGTTTTTCTTTGGACAGCACTCCGTGCCAAGCGGCTTGGGTCTTACTTCCAGATCATGCTCTTCGCCTTGGGTTTGGGCATGCTAATGCTCATTCTCGTGCTCGGACTGCCATTAGCTGCGTACGAGACAGCGATTTCCTCGGCAAAAGAACACCAAGATTTGACGATTCTGGCGGATTTGGACGAAGCTCGGAAAGCGCATGACGTAACTCGCACAATGTTTTTCTTGCTGGTACTTCTGGGCGCCATTGCCACGACGTGGTATGCCCAGTTTCTCGTGTACTGCGCGTTGGCAACATGTACGTTCGTGGCACTGGGTGGATGGATCATTGGATGTTCCGACTATCTTCAACGGCAATGGCACCTTCTGGTTCTCTTCGCGGCCAGTATCTTTCTACTTGCGCGTGCTACGTACTGTGGGGAGCGCAACTTGAGACACAAGTTCCTACGCTCCCGTCGTTTAATGCTCGAGAACCTCAAGCTTTCCCGTCAAAACTCCGTGATGCACCAGCAGCTGAGTTGTCACGTTGATGCTGTGGGGATTGGACGTGGTCACCGTGACGAGTCTCGGACCTCTAGTTCTACCGCTGATAGTCGAGTTCTTCCGCAGCAACAAGGGTTAAAACTCTACGTACGGAATTCAACTACATCTCAACCGCCTGCAATTGGCGAAAGCTGGATGGAAAATGTCCTTCGCAGCTTGGTTCAATTGCGCCAGCGGCTGGAACATGACGAGCTGGCTACCAGTCTCTTGGATTTCGTGCTGCAAACTCTAACGTCCGAACACGATCTCTTCCTGGACACGTGGTCTCGTCAACGTCGCGTGCCTACTACGAGTGGTCCCAGTGAGAAAGCAGACGCAGGTTGGTTGTCTCTTTTGGAAGAAAGAAGATATCGACCGCGCAAAACTGATGTCAAGGCGCAACAGATCCCGTCACCCATTGCATTTTTGGCGAAAACTCTTCGTCGGACTTCTTCAGGCTCTCGACTGACTGTACTGACGTTATTGGAAAGCTTTCTGCCACCTTTTGGTGATAATTCCATTGATCAGCACGCGTGGACGCCAAATCAGCTGCTCGCCTTGTCCGCAACTTCTCAAGAACTCGACTTGTTCGCATTGGCCAATGTATGTACTTCGCCCATGACAACGTTACTGCTTACGACTCTGGAAAGCCACCGTATATTTGCTACTCTCCCGTTACGCATTGAAAGTGTTGCTGACTTCGCTCAAGAGATCGAAGCTCGCTATCAGCCCAACAATCTCTACCACAATGCTTTGTACGAAAGTATTTTTTTTTTCTTTGTATGCAGAATGAATTCGTCATAATTGATCTAAATCTTTGTGTTTGTTATTCACAGACATGCGGCATCAGTTTTGTGGGACGTCAACTTCTTCCTTCGCAAGCTTGAGGCGCCCACTCTAACGCCTGTGCAGATTTTTTCCGCTCTAGTGGCTGCTGCTGTACACGATGTCAACCATCCTGGAGTGAATAACGCTTTCCTAGTCGCGACTACAGCCCCGTTAGCGATCAAATACTCGGACGATTCTGTGTTGGAGCGGATGCATCTTGCTGAGGCCTTCCAAACGTGCACCAAGGATGGATGCGACATCTTCGAAGCATTTCCACCAGATTTACGACGGCAAAGTCGCCTGCAGATTATCTCGATGGTGCTCGCCACGGACCTCAGCGGCCACCTCACACATGTGAACCGTCTCAAGAGCAAGTTGTATGCCGTACATCCTACTGCTTCTGAGCTAAAACTCAGTGGAGAAGACTCGAGTGTTCCAACCGGGCTATTGCTTCCTGATGAATTGGTACTGCAGACGGTAATGATGATGGCGGATATCGGTCACGCGATGAAGTCGTTCCCA
>LGSM01000717.1:0-13234 GCA_001314345.1 Phytophthora multivora | reverse complement strand
GCGCACGACGCCTGCACCCTTGCTGTGTCCGTACGCACCAGTTCCGCCCACGATGTTGTCGATGTAGAACTTTGCGCGCTCAATGGCATCCGGCGGGAATAGCTTCTGTGCCTCCGGCTGGTCCACGAGGCCCGGAACGTTGACGAGTGCCAGCACTTGGCGATGGAACTCGATGGGCTCCTGCTTGAGCACCTGCGGGTTGCCAATGTTGCACGGAATCACCTTGTCGAAAGGAAGCGACACGTCACCGCGAGCCAGACGGTCCTCATACTCATTGGAGCGAAGCACCAGAGCGCCACGCACGGCGTACTCGGCCTTGACAATGTTGGGGTTGACGGTGTCGGCTGTGAGCACGGCGAAGCCGCGGCTGGTCAGGAAAGACGAAGCGCGTAGCTGCTTGAGGGCCTGACGAGCGAGCATCTTGTGTGTGTGGAAAGGAGAGGGGGGATTGCTTGCTGGTTGCTGCCTACGCACTTGCGGGGCCGGCGGCGGCTTGAAGAATGAGCAGCGCGACGGGTAATGGTGCAGACCTGCTGATTCGCAAAGTTTTTCGTATCCTTGCTCCAATGCGTCAAAAACAGTGCAATTATTGTCCAATCCGGTGCATTGGTTGTCACCATCCCCGAAATACCTCAAATAAAACTGTTTACTGAGGGATTAATTTTCTTGTGAAGTTTTTTTTTTCTGATTAGAGTGACCAGCACGGTATGAGGGAGGAGCCGCTAGTACAGTACTGTAGTGTAGTAGTGATGATTCACTACAGACCCTTTACATGTAGTGATGCTCCTCCCACACAATTCCTGAAGTTTATACGGGGCATGAGATCTTTTAGTAGGGCCTCGTCGCATGTATGAAAAGTATGGGGGTCCAGACAACTCGTGCAACTACCGGTGCAGTTGCATGTGCATGTGCTGTATGGATACGTGTACAGTATGTGCCGCTTTGGGAGTTAAAACGTGTACCGATATGTCCATGACATCAAAACCGAGTGAAAGCTGGCTAGTGTCCAGCAGCCTGGGCAATGCAATGGTCTGAGTGCATTGCGCAATTCGCAAGCGAGCATGAACAGTCTGAAAGTTCCAGTGAACAGGTTGTTGACGACGGGAAAGAAGCAAATCTTCAGATCTCGCTTTGGACCCAGAACTTGCCAAGTCCTGCACGATGCACAAGCTCGGTCCGGTGCACGGTGCACTGCACCGGGCCGAGCTTTTCGAGGCGGAGCTGACGCAGTTGAAGTGAAGCATCACTTCAAGTTGAACACGTGGCGATGGCTGCTTTGCTGCACGGAGCTACCATACATCATGTACATGTACTATAATTCATGTAAATTTACTTCATCTCACTGCAATACACCAAATAGAATACCTCATCGGAACCAAATGATGAGGTGTTTCCGCCTCATTTAGCTGGCAAAACCCAACACTCTTTCACCTAACCGATAGAGCATCCCCCACCACAAGAAAGTCCAAACGGCATCCAAACAGTATTGGACACTTTGGCGGCCCTGATTGGTGTGACGCGCCGTTCGACTCGAGTGATTCGAGCATACCGGCACAAGTACTGTATTTGACAAGCATGACTCTCTCAACATGAGGATTACCGTAGTGCTGAACGGGGCTGCACGTGTACACGTATTTAGTGCTGGACAGATAGACACATGTACCGTAATGACGAAAAAGTGTTCACGTTTGTTGAATATATTGACAAGCACGACGCCTTCACTAACTTTGGTTAGGCGCTACTCGCCTTTTTGACCTGCATTGCTGTCGCCTTAGTCGGAAGACTTGGCGCCCTTGATGTCGCCCTCATGGGCCGTGTTGGGCTGGCGTGTCAGGCAGAGTACGCGCTCCCACGTGCGGCCGAAGGGATCCATGCAGCGCGGCGAGTTGCGTGTGATAGCCTCGATGGGGAAGTACACCACCCTGTTGGCACTGAGGCCAACCGTGAAGCCGGTGTAACCAGCCATGGCGCCGTGCACGGCGTTCTGGCCGAGCAGCATGCAGTACAGACTGTCTGCGGCGTTGGCCGGCACCGAACGGATCATGTATGAGGGATCAATGTACTTGACGGTGCACTCCTTGCCCTTCTTAGCGAAGTGCTCCTGGATGCGGTCCTTCATGAAAGCACCGATAGGAGGCAGCTTCTTGTTACCACCGGCGTCAGCTTCCACCGACGTGCCCAGCAACTCTTCACCAGCACCTTCAGCTACGACAACCACACCGTGCCCCTGCTCCTCTACAACGTGCTCGAGGTGGTCCAGACAACTGCGGGGGCCGTCCAGCTCGATCGGGATCTCAGGGATCAGACACAGATTGACATCACCACTGGAAAGCGACGCGTGGGCGGCGATGAAACCGGCGCTACGGCCCATAAGCTTGACAACACCAATACCATTGGGCACGCAGCGAGCCTCCGTGCTAGCCGAACGAATAGCACGTTGCGCCTCCTCGACGGCCGTGTTGAAGCCAAAGCTGCGATCCAGAAGGTCCACATCGTTATCGATGGTCTTGGGCACACCGGCGACAGCGACGGCAAGATTGCGGCGACGGCACTCCTCCGAGATCTTGTTGGCAGCACGGTGAGTACCGTCACCGCCAATCACGTACACCTGCGAGACGCCGTAGGTGGTCAGGAAGTTGATGATCTTGTCCTGGTCGAAGCCGCCACGGTTGGAACCAAGAATGGTGCCACCGTAGTGGTGAATGCTGGCCACCGACTTGGGGTTCAGCATAATAGGAGCCTCCTTATCGTCCAGCGAAGTCCAGTTGTAGAAGCCGGCAAAACCCATGCGGATACCGTAGATATCGCGCACGCCGTACAGGTTCCACAGAGCAAGGGTGACGTCGCGCACAACGTTGTTGAGGCCTGGGCACAGTCCGCCGCAGGTCACGATGGCGGCCTTGACCTTAGCGGGGTCGAAGTAAGTGTTCTCACGGGGGCCAGCACGCACGTAGGCGCGCGAGACAGCCTCCTGAGAGTCGTTACGGCGGATGTCGCCCAGAATCACGTCGGATTCGCCCATGATCTTGTTGTAAGTGCTCTTGCGCTCCACCGAGTCATCGGCCTGCGTGTCGAGTTTGCGGCGGTTGCTGACCTGAGTGTCCTCCTCCGGCAGCCATTGGCGGAGGTTGGGCACAGGCAGCAGGAACGTCTTTTCGATGCTGACGCCGTCGACCAGCACCATCTCGCCGAAGCCCTTGGGGTGCTTGCTGGCGAACGGCGCCGCCTTGTGTGCAGCCTGGAAGGCAGCAGCCGAGGAGTCGACGGACTCGCGGCGGGAGAAACCCGAGGCACTCATAGATGAAGGTAGAGAGGGTGGAGAAACGAAGTGACGCGCTCAGTAGCTTGCTCTTCTCGTTGTGACCCGAGTACGTCGATGGCCACGAGGCGGTCGAAAGATTCAAATATCTTGATTGCTCTGGGACTAGGCGTAAAGAAACGCGGTCTCGCGAAGCACCACAGAATGAGAAATTACAGACATAGGCCAGACAGAAAGGCGATGTTTTTGCTACTTGGGTATGCGGGAAATTGCATTTTGCATGTTAAACGGGTGAAACGATAAAATAATTACGAACATGAGCGCATACTAAATCCAAGTAGTTTTACCGCCCGCGTATTTTTCCAACTTGCGACATCTGGTAACATCGACGTCGTCACTGTAAATCACGAGAAGCGCTTACTCACCGATGCCGCCGACAGGAGCTGCTGCTGCCGCTGCTGCTGCGGCCTCTATCGCCTCTGGAATGACTCGCGTGGCGCTAAACCCTGCTCCACCGGGAGCACTCGCTTGCCAACGAGACTCGTCGCTGCGCTCGCTACGCACAGCTGTACACGCTTGTCATGAAGGGGTGGTGCCTGCCACCAAAAAGACCAAGGCCCAGCGCTTCTACGAGCTTGAGCTGCTGGATACGGGTGCGTAAGCAACTGCTGCTTCATGTTATCTTGCAACTTTCCGGATTGCAGCCGAGCGAACGGATCCCCTGATTTGAGACTGCTAACAATGATTATGGCGCTTGTTGGGGTCTCACAGTGCTCTTCCCCGAGGGTGGAGGCCAGCCTTGGGATACAGGAAGCATTAACGACTTGCCAGTGGATCAAGTGTACGTGAAGGATGGGCGCTGTGTGCACCGCGTCCCAATACAGGATGGAAACCCGGCGCCGTTCGTGGGGGGCGAAGAGGTCATTGCCAAAGTCGACTGGACTCGCCGCTTTGATCACATGCAGCAGCACTCCGCGCAGCACCTCTTTAGCGCAATCGCAGAGAAGTATGGATATGATACCACCACGTGGTCACTTGGAGAAGAGCGTTGCAATGTGGAGCTCGTGCCGATGGATGGAACAGTAGAGAGCGCAACTGGCAAAAAGGGCAAGAACGAGAAAAACGTGATCCCCGCTGAGGTGCTGGAGAAGATTGAGGCGGATGTCAATGAAGCCATTGTTGCAGGTCTGAGCATGACACCGTCGTTTGCTAAGCCAGGTACGGATGAGTGGAACAAGATCGCTGCAAAATTTGAGCCCGGACAAATGCCTAAGGCAATGCGAATTGTGACTATTGACGGTCTGGATGTGAACCCGTGCTGCGGAACACACGTCCAGAATTTGGCCCAACTTCGTTCACTCCGGGTACTGAGTACGGAGTTCGCGCGCGGGGCTTCTCGCGTGTGGTTCGTGGCTGGAGAGCGTGTGAACCGTGAATTTTCTCGAATGTGCGCGCTTGTGTTGTTAGCAGAGGATGATTCTTTTCGTTTTGCTCACTATTTCGTGTATTCATATTGGCTGCAGGTTGAGAAACGAGAACGCTATGACAAAGCTGCTCAGTACTGCACCGGATGATCACGCATCTCGCGTGGAGAAGCTGCTTCGCTTTCAAAAGAGCGCAACGAAAGAGCTGAAAAGCTTGCAGAAAGAGCTTGCGACGTCCATTGCACGTGATCTAGTGGCGCGAGTCAGTGAAGGTGTTGTCGCCTACCATCGCGATGAGGGCGACCTTGGTTTCCTGCAGGTATTGCTGGGTCTTATTGGAGACGCAACGACTAGCGCTGTTTTCGTTCTCACTGCTGGCGAGCTGCGTGGCGAAGGTCTTTTCCTGATTGCTGGACCTCCTGAGTTCATAATCGCTCACGGAAGGTCTGTGCTGCCACTAATTGACGGGAAAGGCGGTGGTGGTAAGAACGGTATCATTCAGGGCAAGGCAAAAAATCTGGCCAACGTTGGTGCCTTGACCGCAAAGCTTGGAGAATTGCACCAGCAACAATAAGTATCTGCTTGTAAGCAGTTCTGAACCCCTCTGCAGATAGCTGATGCAAACACTGACAAGGATACGATATTCAACGCCGCTAGCTTGGGTGTGTATTTGCTCTAAGAGTGTAATGCAGAGGTTCATCAGCCTTGCTGTAGTTAATTTCTCTTGTTTTTGCTGTCCGTAAACGACGATGACAGCGCTAGTCCCTTTACACCACCAACGTGTACCCGCGGCGGCGAGCTGTGTAGACCTTGAACGCTGTGAAAGCCACTCCAACCACAAAGGCAATGCCGATGACAGTCAAGAAAGAGTAACCAGAGAAGGAATGGTTGCCCTCCAGAGCGGGTCCCTGCGCAAGAGCTTGTCCTTGACCCAAAATCGGCTTGTGGTAGTCGCAAATAGCGTCCCAAGTGCCAGTTCCAGCAATGTGGGTGGTGATGATCTTGTTGAACTCATCCAGAGGGCAATCCTGGACGGAGCACTTCGTCAACTTAATCTGCTCACGCTCTGTGAATGGCGACCACATGTACGTTCGCACGAAGTAAGCTTCCTTTGCTTCTGGCTGTTTCTGGGTCTCCTCAGCGGTAAGTGGCCGCGCGCGGAGCTCAAAGAACATTGTGGTTCCTGGGTGAAGCGACGATACATTGAGAGCTGTCGGCAACCCCTTGAAGTGGAATTCCCAGCCGAGCATCATGCCCAGACCGTGGAGCAGCTCGCGGTGGCCGTGGAATGAAAAGTAGCGATACTCAGCTGGCGACGGGGCTGTCGGTACAGCTCCACCCTGAAGCGTGTTGATTAACAAGTCGCCAAAGCCACCCACCCAGTACGTGATCTCGCGATCAGTCGAATAGTATCGCTCCATCAGGTTCGTGAACGCCAACTGTTCCAGCTTCTCACGCGCCTCAACCGTCATACCCTCGGGGAGAGGGAGGCCCTCGTCATGATCGAAGACAAACATGTCAGCCAAGTCCTTGACGCCCAGCACGACATCCTCGCCACCAGGGATATTGGGGATATCCTGAACAGCTACACCACACACCTCACCCAACAGGTTGAGGACGTCATTGTACTGGTCAAAGAGCTCAGGAGCGCGAGTCTTGGCGTACACATCTAGATCCGCATTCATCGTGCTCTTGCAGGGGCCCTTAGGAGCCGCAAATGCGTGTTCGTTCTCCACAAGCTGCATAGTGATAGGTACAGGCTGGCGCGGGAAGCCGCGTGGGCCCGTTCCGTCCGGATACAAGCCGTAGCCCAGCGCTGTGGCGCTTTGGGAGCAGCGCGTCGCGGCGTCGGCCCGGAAATAGGTCTCAAAGTGTGAATGGTTCACACCGTTAAGCGAGCGTGACAGGAAGGCCGCCTCGTGCTGCGGTTCGTCCACCATGTACGTCTTGCGGACGTGCTCACCCACGGCCTGCAGTTGCTTCATGCCAACCTCTGTGAGCTGTGTGAGTGGCACCTTGTACGCATCCAGGTTGTCCTTGTTACGCGGACACGTGACCTTCACCACGTCGTTCGGTGCACGGCTCCCGTGGCGAGAGAGCGTCACGAGGCGGCGGAGTTCACTGCAGGTAGGACCAGCATTCAACAGTCAGTATCCATCACCCTAACGGGGTTCATGCGGAGCGTGAGACATACCTTGGAGCGGCATCACCGGCCGAGACGGCTCCAGTGGCCAGCACCGATAGCAACAGCGCAGACGCGAGACGGAAGGCACGAGCCATTTCTCTCGCTGATTCGCTGCACCTGCGTCCTGGAATGAGATTGGAAGAGTGACGGTCTGCAAAGCGGTGGCTCTAAAAAAGAAGCCTTCAACGGCCAAGTACCGGCTGTGCACGTTTTTATTTTGAGTGTGCATCTCGAGATTCCAACGAGCTCCGATCTTTGAGCCGTTGAAAAGCATGCCGCCGTTGACCGCTATACTAATTTGGCGCCAGTGGGTGGCATCTGCGAACAACAGCAGAAGCGAGTTGAACTGGGGGCCGTCGATACGAATTCAGGTTGCCATGGACAGAGATCCATAGACGTGAGAAGCAATGTCGCGTGCGTTCTTGCCTAGCAAGAACACACCACAAGACAGAGCCATTTACTGTACTTATCATTTAATAAGTCGTGCTTTACCAAATGATCGCCACGTTCAGTTCGGCATGGAGGTTCGGAAGATCACTACGAAACACGTTGAAGTGCAACGCGCTACATCTTGGTGTAATTCTTGCGATCTTCTTCCTGGTCGGACTTCCATGAGAGACTTTAGCGTCTTACAGGTTCGCATACCAAGTTGGAATACCTTGCACGCTTCCTCGGAGCGTCCAGTGAGTATGACGCTAACCTAACAAGTAGCTCGTGCATCGCGAGTTTAGCAAGTCATGCCACCGAAATGTAGGTTTTTAACCAATAAGTTAGTATTATTTCCTAGTCGCCGTGAGATTTACTTTTCAAAAATCGGTGATTCGATAAAAAAACTATTTTCTCATTCGTTAAAATAAAAGTTGTTTTCATCCAATCACTGATTTCAGCGATCAAGCGGCGTGTGTCCTCATATCATTGGCCAAATTGGCACCTGGTTTGAAGCTCGAACTTCCCCCTCGCGATCTCGCGATCATACAGTCAGTTTAGCAGCGCTCCGCTCGGCCCGATCAAGACCAGGAAGGCGTCGACACTTAGACCGGGAGAACGCTCCAGCAGATAGAGAGACATGTCGCTGCTGAAGGAGATTCAAGCAAACGCGGCCGTGGCCTGGAGCCCCGTGAAGCGGCGCGCGGAGATCTTGGCGCTCGGCTCCAAGGGCGACGGAGGCGTCGGCTTTGAGAACACAGGCGGTGAGTTCAAGCTCGTGTCCATGGACCTGAGCGACCCGAGCCGCGGTATGATCACGCTGGGGTCCATCAAGACGGCGTCGCGCTTCACGTCGCTGGCCTGGCGCGACGTTCCGCGCCACCACGACACGTGTCCGTACGGTATCATCGCAGGCGGAATGGCGGACGGCTCTGTCTCGCTATGGAACCCTGCCCTTATGCTGGACCGCGAGCCTGGTACGGACGCACCCGCGTCCTGCGAGATTGGCCGCATCACACGCCACAAGGGCGCTGTCAACGCGCTTCAATTCAACCCTCACGAAGACAGCGCACATCTGTTGGCCTCGGGCGGCAGCGACGGTGAAGTGTACATTATGTCGCTGGAGAAGTTGGCCAGCCCTGGAGTCTTCACACCTGGAGGACCCACTACTCCTCAGGCGCAGGCTAACGAGATCACCAGCGTGGCCTGGAACACCCAAGTGAACTACATCCTGGCCACGGGCTCGCAAAACGGATCGGTTGTGGTCTGGGATCTTAAGCAAAAGAAACCCTGGTGTGAACTGCGTGACCCCGCACGCGGAGCTGCCACTGCTATTGCATGGAACCCCAACGAGGGACTGCAGATCGCCACCGCTTCGGGCGATGACCAACACCCCTCGGTGAAGCTCTGGGACCTGCGCAACTCGACCAGCACGCCGTTAGCCGAGTTCCATGACCACACGGCCGGCGTTCTTTCGATGTCGTGGTGCCCCAACGACCCCGGCCTCATTCTGTCGTGTGGCAAGGACAACCGCACGCTTTTGTGGGACCTTTTTTCGCGCAAGACCATCGCGGAATTCCCCTCAGACGCTCCCAACGCCCCTCCTATGGGATCAGACCAGTTCTTTGGCGGTGGTCTTGCTGGCCAGCGTCGTTGGAATGTTCAGTGGTCTCCTCACGTTCCTGCAGTTGCTTCGACGTGCTCGCTGGACGGTAAACTGCAGATTTGGGGGGTGTCCGGCGGTGGTAACCCGGCGTGCCGTCCACCGAAGTGGATGCGTCGCCCTGCCGGCGCGTCTTTTGGATTTGGCGGTAAGCTGGTTACCATTGTTAATCCGCAGGAGCCTATGGGACCCAATGGCGACCATCGCCGCCTTATTCACATGCAGCGTGTGATCAGTGACACAGGACTGGTTGCCGAGGCTGAGGCCTTGGATCGCTCGTTGGAAACGAAGGATTTCAAGGGACACTGTGAACAAAAGATCGCGTCAGCGGCAACGCCAGAAGAGCGAAGCGTGTGGAGCTTTATGAAGATCCTGTTTGAAAAAGATGCGCGTCAGCATCTGCTGCTTCACCTTGGCTTGGATGCAGAAAAGATTAACGAATTGAACGCTAAGTTCAACCCTGAGGCTGCCACTGCCCAACCTGTTGCGGATCCGGCAGCACAGCCCGTTGGGCCGCAGGTGGATCCTGTGACGGGAGCGTTGCTCAGTGACCGGATCGATGTGCGTATTTTTTTGTGGGCAATGCCAAATTATTTATTCGTGTAGCTCACCTTTTGGTTTGTGTCGTTTGCTGTAGTCTGGCATGGGAGCTGAAGATGTTTTCTCGTCGGGCTTCCACCCGAATGGCGGAGATGAGACCGCTGCTGCTACGCCTGCATCTCCGTTGTCGGACGTCTCTGCTCTGGCTGCTGCACTACCTTCTGCATTAGATGAGGACAAGAGCAAGCGTCTGGATGCTGTACCTGCGCCTGTATACACAGAAGAGTCCGAGAACACGTTGATGCAGGCATTGTTGGTGGGTAACTTCGAAGTGGCCGTCAACTGCTGCTTGGCTTACAACCAGCTTGCGGATGCTTTGCTGCTTGCTTCTTGTGGTGGACCTGAGCTTTGGGAGAAGACTCAGCGCGCATTCTTCGCACACCAGCAACGCCCTGTGATGCGTGTGGTTTCTGCCATCATCAAGAACGAGCTAACCGAACTCGTAGATGTGTCCGATCTCGCTGAGTGGCGTGAAACCTTAGCCATCTTGAGCACCTACGCTAAAAGCGAGGAGTTCCCTTTGCTTTGCGACAAGCTGGCCACGCGACTGGAGGCGGCTGGCGACTTGCACTCTGCTACGTTGTGCTTTATGTGTGCTGTGAATGTTGAGAAGACTGTGAATGCATGGTGCAAGGAGAGCGAATTCGAGGCTCGTACGCACGGTCACACTATTGCGCTCCACCGTCTTGTCGAGAAGGTGTCTGTATTCGCCATGGCTGTTGATCAACCCGACCAATCTATGGGTCAGGAGGTGGCCCAGCGTTTCGCTGAGTATGCTTCACTGGTACGTTGCAAGCATAGACCTTGCTGGTGGAGTTTCCAGAGACAAGGTTCTGACATTGTTATGTATATGTTGTTAGATGGCTGCGGAAGGCCGACTGGACATCGCCGCAAAATACGCACGTTTCCCGGATCTCAGCTGCGCGATCCTGAAGGACCGCATTTATAACGCTTACCCCACTCAGGGCTATCAGCCGCCCCCGTTCCCGTTCGACGTGGTTCAGGTCCAAACACAGGAGCAGATTCAGCAACAACAGCAACAGCAACAACAACAGCAGCAGCAGCAACAACAGCGCCAGGCTACCCAGCAACAGCAGAGAAGTTATGGCAACAAGCCCGCTTATGGGGCAGGAAGAAACCAGTATGCTGCTCCCGCAGCTCCTACGCCGGCTCCCGCTGCTGCTCCGATGCCTACTCCTGGTGCCTACGGTGGTCAAGGCGCAGGGTACCAACAGCAACAGCCACAGCAGGCGCCAACGCCAGCTTTCCCCGGCCGTCCTGGTGGATACCAGTCTACACCTCAGCAGCCTGCATACCCTGCCACCCCAGGATTGCCCCCGCAGCCGCAGCAGTCTGGAGGTTACCCGAACCAGCATCAACCCACTTTCCCGGGTCAGTCTACGCCGTCTCCGTACCCTGGAAACCATGCACCGACGCCATTCCCGGGTCAGTCTGCGGCCCCTCCTCCCTTCCCAGGCCAGGGACAGCAGCAACAAGCACTCCCGCAACAGCCTGGATACAGTCGTCCGCAACAACCGGGCTTCCCAGGCCAGCAGCACCAGCCTCACGGAGGCTTTTCGTCGGGTCCTCCGTCGTCGTCTGGTAGTCGTCAGCCGATGTACTCCGGTCCTTCTTCGACAGGCGGCACTCCTCACATGTCTGGCACGCCGTCCCCGGCATACGGAGGTGCTCCTCGCCCCGGAACGGGCTTCGGTGCACCTCCCGCCCCAGCTTCGCCGTCTATTCCTCAAGGTACGGGGGTAAATCCACTCACTGCTGCAATGGGGTCATCGCGTATTGCAAAGCCGTCTGTTGACATGACTTCGCACCAGCGCGACGGGTTTGTCAGCAGTGTGGGCAACAAGGAACTGACACTTAAATATGGGAATGCTTCGACAGCCTCTCTCTCGCCTGTCGCGAGCTCTGCTTCGAAGGCTGGTGACTTCCCTCCGGATGTTGTGCCGGGTAGCACTGAGAACGTCGGCCCGCAAGATCTTCCTATTGTGAATGCCTTCAACGATCTCGTGAGCCAGCTCCAGGGTCTCCCTCTCACCATGGTACGTTGAAGGTCATTCAGAAAAGTATCTAGGACGTGCGTCTAACATGTGTTTTGTTTGCAGATGGAGCAGAAGCAGTTGCAGGAGATCCAAAAGGGCAAGGAGATCATGTTCACCAAGCTCAACATTGGTGCTCTGTCGCCGGACGTTGTGTCGCGACTGCACGAGATGGTGGCGTGTTTCGGACAGCGCGATTTTGGCAGCGCACAGACTATCTACGTGGCTTTGACGGCCTCGGAATGGGCACACCACAAGGACTGGCTGCGTGGACTCAAGTCGCTCATCCACATCTCTATGAAGCGTTTTAGATAAACTGTCCAAACAGTAGGCGGCTGGAGGAGTACAGGACAATAAGCGGCTACAGGTCACGAAGTGAAGTGATCGCAAAGGTCTACCGCGAGCCGAAACGCAGATAAAACTAGGATGTATTTGTGTGCCTTGCGTCTTCTTCTTTATATTTTTCAAGAAGAGGCTGGAAATTACAGCTTCAGTCGAAAAACGTTTTTGAGAACGCGTAAGGTTGCATGCAACCTGTGACAGTTGTAAAACTTTTCGAGAATGAAGCCAGCCAGTGTAGATATCAACCGAAATGAGCCCAAGAATCGAATCATGCGTTGCACCCACAACACAACTGCACTGAGATTTGAAAGATAGTCGCAGTCGCGTCGCATGTGGCCAGTCGAGACTGGTCGGTATCTGGCAGATACTATCTGCTGCTTCGTTCGGTTCGCTGCACGAACACTTCCATCCGTGCGAGCTTTATTAGCAAGCCACGGCGGAGCAGATTACCCGAGGCCAAGCGCCGGCGAGGGCCAGTACAGTTCTCCGTCATCATCATATGCACTTCCAACTGCATGCAGCCACACCTAAAACTTTCACTGCTCGACTCTACCGGCGCCAGACGGACAGGACCCTCTACCAGTCTGCGTTAAACCCGCACCAAAGACCGACAATATGACGCAGAACAACCGGCGATAGATTCTCCCACTGATACACGTGTACAGATCTCGACGTGAGACGCACCGCGAGCCAAGTCTTTGGGTGATCGCTTGGTTGTCTTCAACGTGCCGACCAATAGTCCGGTGCCGAGACAAAACCGTGCGGTTTTTTCAGCTATACTTCATTTCAACTTCAACGTGTCAATGCAGCGCGCCACCATTGCCCCTGGATCGCCGACGCAAAGACCGTCATAAAGCAGAAGCCATTCCACCATCTGCGCACTAGCGACCACAACTCCAATTAACTTCTTTCACCATGCCCGGCAAGGTGCTCACGACCGCCACAGTCAATCCCAACGTCGTCAAGGCCGAGTACGCTGTGCGAGGAGCACTGGTGCTTCGCTCGAATGAATACGAGGGGCGTTTGGCCCGCGGAGACAAGTCGCTTCCATTCGACAAGGTGATCCCGTGCAACATTGGCAACCCGCAGGTGCTCAAGCAAGAGCCTATTGAGTTCCACCGCCAGGTGCTGGCACTCGTCAACGTTCCAGGCCTCGTGGACCTGCCGGAGGCGCAGAAGCTCTTCCCACCGGATGCCATCGCGCGTGCTAAGTTCTATCTTAACAATATCGTGGGCGGAACGGGCGCGTACGGGCACAGCAAGGGCTCGTTCGTCGTGCGT
>LGSM01000716.1:0-16340 GCA_001314345.1 Phytophthora multivora | reverse complement strand
TAAGTGAAATTTTTGGTTGCAACGCAATGTGCATCATATAAAAGTGAGAACTCATACAGAGAGGATCATATAAAGAGGTTTGACTGTATTTTATATCCATCACCTCTATCATCTGATACTAAAGACAGTACTGTTAGCAGATATTGAAAGTAATCCGTCCACCAGTAGAAAAAAGTTCTACAGTAATAGTACTTTTACTGGAACAAACAGTAATTTGAAAAAAATCCGAATTACTGTAGTTCCAGTAGGCAGTAATCAAAGTTGAGGATAGAAAAGTACTTTTTTCTACTGCTTAAAATCCAGAAGGCTCACCTGCACATCTCAGTTTTAGACAACCGCTGTGGGTGGTGTCGATGTGACGGGCAAGAAACCTGCGGTGTTCACAGCTTGCGGTCTCTCCAACTTTCCGCGCTTCACGTTGAGTTCAGGTCCACGACGACGTCAAAGTTGTAAGATGCACGGTGGTGTCGGACGGTGTATTGGGCCAGTGGAATGGTTGCTGGACGACGTTTTTCGTCCTACGGGAGCTAGTTTCTACGGAAGGAGAAAGCCTGCGTGAAGAACGCTGGTTGAAGATGTTTGGGACGCTGAACGCGGAGTTTGGACGCTCATTTTTCAAGTTTCCACCCCTACCAGAAGCCTGCTGCAACCAAGCCTGTTCTCATGAAGTGCGCATGTGTGGACTGTGGGAACCCCGAACTGCCGACCGTGTACCCGTGCACCGTGTGTGAGCGAGAGGTCCATCACTTGTGCTCAAACGACTTGTTCGAGGCGGACAACATAGCCGTACAGTAAGTAGCATTCTCTTTTCTTTATCTGTGGACTGCTCTACGTTAGAGTCTAACGGCTATTTCTAGTTTTTGCAGCTCGCAGTGTGTGTCCAGCTGGAAAGCACAAACCGGAGCGAAGCCGTCGAAGGCTGGCGCAGTGGCGTTCGAGATCGTCAGTTGGCCGTCGAGCGATTCATGCAGGCACCTAGCCAGCCAGGACTCCGAATGCACCATCACGGAGCCTGAAGAGAGTGCGTGCAGTCAATCGTCAGTCGATTCTTCGGGAGAGAGTCGTGCGCGGGTCGACGCCTACGGAATCCCGGTAGAGATCCACCACTACCGCCAACTTGAGAAGCGCGATGACGTCTGGGATATCGCCCACGTACTTTCAACGTCATTCGCGACTGGAAGTGACGACGACGCGGAACGCTTCACACACGTGTGCTTCCTGTGTGCCCTCCGGCTAACCAGCCATCCCAATGCCTCGGAGGACGTGTGGGAAGGCGCACTCAGGAAGTTCAACCACACGTCGAACGTCAAGGATCATCTAGTGGCAAAACACAGCTCGCACCCGATCGGCAAAGCAGAAGCGAGCAAGCGAGTTAAGCGCGCGCGTCGTCAACTTGAACACGCGTTTGAGCAGGTGTCCGACTGATAACAACCGACACGGCCGTCCTTACCCACTATACAAAGGGATCAATGAAACAGGGAGCGTTGAAGAAGCTATGGGGTCCCTCGGATACGCAGCTCAGAGCTTACACCACCAAGTGGCTGATCAACGACGGTAAGGCTACCACTGCTACATCTTGTGCTATTTGCCATTAACTGTTGTTCTATTGCATGTAGGCTTACTGTACAACACTGTGTCAAGTGAGAGTTTCCGAGGCTTAATGGAAGTGGCAAGTGGGAAATCAGGTGTGGTCATCCTCTCTGCGCAGACTTTTAACGACATTCTTGGGGCCTCCTTCTTGAGATTCCGCGAGATGACGAAGCGGCTATTGGAGATGGAGTACAAGGCCGCGTTCAAGAGACCGTTCTTGAATTTGATGCACGACATGTGGACCGTAAGCACCGGTAAGAAGGACGCAATCGGCACCTCGATGGCCTTCATCGATAAGGACTGGACATTTCGCACTGTGGCGTTGCTGGTTACAGTCTTTAACGGCTCTCATGACTCCGATGTCGTGCAGAAGAAGATCTCGACGCATCTCGGAGCTGTACGACGTCGACATTGGCTCCGTTGCTCACTTCGTCATGTCGGACACTGCCCCCAGCTGCCCGCAAAGTGTCGAAACTATATGAGGACGCTGTACCTGTGGACTGTTCCATGCACGTCCTGAACCTGTGTCTTGTGTGCAGCTTGGGCATGAGGGGGGGGGGGGGGGCGTGAAAATCTACCACATTGTCGACCCGGTCACGAACCTGTCACAGAAGCAGCGGTAAGTGTGCACACCGGGAGGCCCATTTCCCGACGGCGCAAAGCTGGTGAAGAAAACCCGGGCTCTCAACAACTACTTCAAGACCCCGCAACGCGTGGAGAGACTGCTGCGCGTCCAGCAGCACTATGGCTTGCCTGAACTCGGTGCGATGGTAGATTGTGATACGCGCGTGGCTTCTACAGTGACACTGTTCCAGAAACCTATCTTGAACTACCCTGCATACACAGCCTACTTCCAAAACTGCGAATCGTTCGATGATCGCAAGGTGTTCGCCGACTTATCAAGCGAGGACTGGCGGGTGATAACCCAGTGCGAAGTGGTAACACAGATGCTGGCAGACTTGGCACGCATCGAGGTTCAAAGGGAAGCCGAGGCCGTCTCCGAGTTGCTGGTTCGGTTGCGGCTGGCTTGTGATCGTCTAAACGCCAACCAGTTCCGCCTCTATGAATTGGAGGCGCTTCGCACACCAAGAACTACTGTGAAGACATTTCCCCGCTTGGCAATCGATGCGACCGACCTTTGTGCTGGAGCGACGACTTGCCTTTCGCGCGTCAAGGGCCAAGTCAGGAAGCGCTTGGCTAATGTCGCCGCAGAGTCAATCGTGGTGTTGCTACTGGACCCGAGGATCAAGGACACCGTGGATACTTTCGTGAGCTGCAGCACGGATAGCCCAGACACCGCCGTGACCGACGACGTCCGCATGACCGAAGAAACAGGCGCGATCGAGGAAGGGTGAAGGACGCTTCGCCGCGCACACAGTGCGGTCTATCAAGCAATGTATGCCGCAGCGCATGAAGTACACGAGAGCTCCGGGGAGAAGTCGCGGAACCTGGATCTCGTGCCGTCGATGGACGACGACGACATGCTCTGCGGAGCGCCGCTGACGTTAGAAGATGCGGGTGGACGGTCGCTGAGCTCTCTGCATCAGGGCCGATGAGGTACCGGACACGTAGCTGGACCATAAAGTCCCCTGGGTCCAAGTAGCGGTGCAGCAGGCTGGCGATAAGAGCGTGACTGCGGAGGTGATGACCCGACTTCTACTTATACGCCGCAATGGGACTGTGCGGTGGAGTCTACAGGGCCTCTTCGAACATGTTAATGTTTGTCAGTGGTTTAAGGAGGTTGGAGCCAAGCAATTCCCTTCGATAGCCGCTCTGGCTCACGTTTGGCTTGGCCGCGTGTCCTAGAACGCGTTCCATGAACGCATTCTCTCGACGGGCGGTTTGATAATGTGCCCGCGGCGTACGCGCACCGACAACGAACGCGAAGAGATGCAGGTCCTGCTCAAGCAGAACCGCTCCGAGATCAAGCGGATGGAGTCACACGGCGGAAGCCCAGTGGCCTCGAGCAACAACTCGCAAGTTTTTTAAGTGGTCGACTGGCAGTACTTCCACAGGTACTACAGTACTTCTACACAGTAGCCCAGAAGCTTGAGACGAGGCTACTGTGCAGAACAGTAACTAATGTTTTTTTAAAAAAGTACTGGTGGCAGTAAAAGCAAAGAAGTGCCGTTACTTTTAATCTCTGACTGTTAGTAATAAATCGATTTAGTAATATCAATATGTACAGACAACGACACAAAAAGTCGGGGTACACAAATCTCGGGGAGGCTGAAAACATTTAAGCCAATCACAACAATTTTGTTTTTTTTAAATTATGATTCTCAGCGGTTCTGTACAACTTTAAAATGATTCTGACCAATCCGATTCTATTCTGAAAAAATAAATAAAATCTTCATTGAAATCTTTTGTCCAATCCAGTTGCACTTGAAAACGTTGTGAAAGTTCTTAAAAAAAAACATTTACTATGAAGACGGCATATCGATTTCCCCGACTCATTGTGTCGTTGTCTGTAGATTGCGCTGCAGCCTTTGGTATTGTGCGTTTTACTCAAAATTTCCTTGCGTGGTTCTTCGTATTTAGCGCGCAACAAACCGCGCAAGCAGTTAAACTGCATACTTTATTCTTTATCGCGGTTTATTTATGTTTAACGCACTCGAATGAAGCTTCACAAGCAACACAGCAAAACGTAATGGCTTCCGAGGTTGGAGAAGCTGTCATTGCTTCAGCACCAGCGAGCGCCGTACAAGTCGACGGAGACCCAAACTTGAATGCAATGCCAATGCAAAACCGACGTCTCACGACCGTGAGAAGGACACCACGATCTACACCGTTGCCAAGTGTACGCGTATCACCCCACCCTCTACGTGAGTGAACTCCACCACAAGCTCTCTCGCCTTCAGCTAACCCTGGCCGTCATCAAGGTCGCGTTTCGCTAGACGCTACATTAGAGATCGAAGTGCAAGGGGAAGGTGACCAGCATCGACTCCAGCTGGTGGTGCAACCTATTGTCAAAGACACAGTAGGTAAACGGGCCAATTTGGGCGCGATACTCAAGATATTTGCCGCTAATGGCTCCACGTTTGAGGAAATCATGCACAAGCTTTGGGAGAGGTTCAACAGCCGCGTAGAACAGCTCGCCGTGAAGCAAGACGATATCTGGTCTACCGAAGATCCTGCAGAAGCCGCGTGTAGCAAGGCAATGCAGTTCAAGTGGAATACACACCTTGTTCCGACGATAACGTCGAAGCAAGCCTGGAATCGGTGAGTTGTCTCTCGTCGGGGTGACACTGTGACGTTGCTGATCTCCGAATATGGGACGGGCATTCCTAATGCGCGGGCGTTGGACGCGTTCTTGCAGGTTTGCATTAGACCGCTGCACACCGACTGTCCCGGAGCTGCCGCACAAACATCGATTCGAGAGGTAGTGGTGCAGCTGCAAGATAAGTGGGGAGCGACGTATCAAGGCAGCGCAGTCGTCTGGCGGGTTTGGACAAACGCGATCATGCGAAGCCTGGACCGCTCCACGTGGGGGGGGCAGCGGTTCTAGAGGCTCCAACTGCAATGATTGAGCGCTTACTGCGGGTTGCCGGTGGGGAAGCTGAGCAGCACATCGGCAACCTTGCCCGAACAACTCGTGTCGCGCTCGATATCGTTGACGGCGCAATTGCTGAGAACTGCCTGATGAAGAATGGCTTGGAGGCGGTAGGTCGGAGCGTGGATAATCAAGCAATTGCTCTGCAGGCCCGCCGAGAGATACTTGCTAGAATGCTCGAAGATATCCCCCCTCCGTCCAGCCATCGATATAGTTGATCCGATGCCTACAATGGTGAATATTGAGGACACTGAACATCTTCAGCCAGATATCTTATCTACGCATTAGTGTTCCTCGTCGATTTGTCTTGGTATGAATCCTAGTTGTTGCTCCTCATTAACGTGTACTACGGCGTTTGTTGCCCCTGCTGCACAGCGGGGCCCCTTCGTCATTGGCCCAGACGGACTAAAGTGACCTTGGACGCTCCACCCGCAGTGCGCGAAAACCTTGGACATGCTGAAATTCTCATACCGTGTGAAAGTTTCTACCACAAAAGGCAGCACATTATTGCCAGAGGACTCAAAGTTTTGGCGCTGAAAGTGCCGCTTGATGTATCCAAACATGAACTCGATTGGATTGAAAAAGGGGCAATATGCCGATAAAAAAAAATCGGGACGATCCAACACTGCGCAAGAAATGAATGATTTCCGAGTCGCGATGGGTTGAAGCACCAGTCAGCATCCACACCGAATTTGACCCTGGATATTGACGTACATTTCCACGTTTGGAAAGTCACGGCAGCACTTGAAGAACTCAACACGATCAAACGTCCCTTGCGTGTCGTAGAAGCCGAGTATACCAGTTACACCCATAATGCTAGCACGGAAACCCTCGGTTTACGCTAAAAGTCACCACGAATTGCACTCGTCTGTCCTTTAAGCAAGTACCCTCGCTTTCGGAGCATGCCGCGGTTATCAAACGACACTTCGTCAAGAAACCCAACGTTGCTATGGCGCCAATCGACTTGCGCGAGCTCCTCCACAAACCGAAAGATCTCATTGATATGCACAGCTCGCCGCTCGAGAATTTTACGTGTAAATCCAGCATCATGAATGAGCCGCCAGACCGAGGATATCGAAATGGTAATGCCATGAGCACGCATGAGCGCTTCTTGAGCCTCATCAATGTAGGCCAACGGACGCTCAGCGTAAAAATTACATAGCCACTGCTTATGAGCCAACGTGAATCTCCGAAAAACGTTTGCATCTGCACGCTGGTAGGTTTTGGCGCTCTCGTACGCATTAATCCAAATGCCGATCGTCTTGACGGCTTTTTATAGATAAGGGTGAGCTTCTTGCGCGAATACCCAAGACAATAGAAGCCGTAGAGACCGTGAAACACAGTATTTGGATGGGCGTGCAGACGTGTGACGGCTTCGTACATTTCGGGTTGACGGGGACCTTCTCCCAGCTCGTGATCGCGGCTAAAGCTCGCGGTGGTCTTCTCACAGTTTTCCTTTTGGCCTTTGACGGTACAGAACCCAAAGATAAATAATCGCCAATCAGACGAAAGCGGAGATTTGATGGGACCGTGACCAATAACCCAAAAAGGGCAAAGTTAGGCGAGAACCACAATAATAAACCAAAATTAGCAGCCTCCATTGCCGCATACGTGGTGAACGGGGCGGCCTCAAATGATACACGGATACGATACGTTGTCGACAGGTGGTCAAAGTCGCTGCCGCTTTTAAAGCACTTGGGCAAACGCGAAATCGGCGGTTAAGGCGGAATTTTACCCATAGCGCCCTTCTAAGATTTAACTTTTGGACCCACGTCTCGCTGTGAACGTTAAGGACTGACATTTCTCGAGCGTGTTATACCTAACCTGTTGTTGTCTGTTTTTACTACTTTCTATTGTGCGCGCAGTTTTCGTGGTGTAGATGGCTGGACATGAGTCGATATTGAGCAGAACATCTGGTGTTTCATCCTCAAGCAAAGCCACAGTACTGGCACCGCGCAAGGCCCGGTCCCTAACCGGAAGATGACTAACGGAGAACCTGGTGAAGGGTATCCCTTCTTTGAAGACACACAATATCCAGCGTGGCACATGATCAGTTTGGCAGACCATCCGGCTACTGTGTGGTGAGCAGGTATTGCCCGATCTGAACAATACCTAACCGATTCAACACTATTTTCGAAGTAGATGTGCTTCTATGTAAGTGGCTCGACCTCCGCATTGAATGGGCAAGTGTCTTTAAGCGCCAATATGCCGAGGACGGCGGGAGGCGGACGAGGGTGATGCCCAGCTCCCTTCTTTTGCAAAACTGGCCCGAGTTTGGTTGGGCCGCTTGTCTACAACTTTCCAAGGGTTTCCTCGGCTAGATCTTCGTTATGAGACCACTACACGCTCGAACTGCTAATGAGCGAGTCCAGCAACAGCTTATTCTACTCTATAACCGCAAAGAGATCGAACGCATCGAGGCGAAAGAACTGCGTGGTAGGCCCCGTTTAGTACTGATTGTTTAGTACTGTTTTTCATTTTAGTGCCTTTTAGTAATGTCGCAAATATACAAATTACAGGTCATCCTGGCCTAATAGTTCCTGTTGCTCCCCTCCGTACCAGATATAGCAATAATATCAGTTTCGGGAGGACAGCTATTCGCCTGCGACTTAAAATAAAGTTAGATGTGAGCGTGAGTTTCAAATATGGTAGGACTGTGCAGCACTGTGACTTTAAATAAGCCTCAACATATACTGGCCAAAGACGAAGAAAGCATTACAACAGATATTTATGCGGTAGATCAGCTCCTTGAAATGCGGTGGGTGAAAACCTGTTGGAAAGATATCAAGGGAGATCTCGTTCTCAACTGTTTTCGGCACACGGAATTGATACTCGGGCGAACCACATCTCGTCGCTCACAGCAAGAGGTGGATGAGGAGATTGCTGGAGTCATCGTATCATGCATGGCTCACTTGCGTATTCGTGATCCCATGAATATCTATGTCGTCTGTAACCCTGCCGAACAAAACACAGAAATGGAGATTCTATTAAACGCAAAACTTCTCGACGAATCGACAGACATGATGTTCCTTGAAACCTCCCCAGGGGAGCCAATCGACAGCGAGGATGCAATCTGTGGTGACGAAGACTCTGAGAGCGCGTTTGACGAGATCAGCACACAGAGCAAGGTAGATGCAGCTCGAAGTGTGATCTACATGTTTTCCGACCACCCTGATATCGAAATGCGGCAGACGTCGATAACTAGCTTTTTCGTGGCTAGCACGCAGTACCATGCTTACATTTGTTGCTCATAAAACAAATATCCCGATTTCAATCAATTTTTTGCTGGATCAGTATCTGATATAGGTTACGACAGGAATATCAGCTACCTATACAAAAAGGGTGTTTCAAAGTACTCATTGATGAGTTTTGTTTTTGCCAATAACCACCCTCATTTTTGTAGTCGATTCATAAGCAAAGGAAGCTTTGAAACGGGCTAATACTTAGGAAACATGCACTCTAGTATTTTGTCGTGAAGCTACCGCCGTTACTAGCACTCAGGTTGTCTACCGTGTCGTCCAGGAGGTCGCGTTTATCCATGTGAGTGAAGCTTCAGAAGCGTCAGGAGTACGTGGCCAGTCTTGTGAACGTCACGCCTTGTCCTCGATGTCGAGAAGCGTAAGGTCCACCGTCGCCCTCGCCGTGTAGCCTCTATTGCTCTTGCTCCTAGCTGCCAATCTACCCACGTTCCTGTTGCTGCTCTCCTTGTTCTTGGCCGCCACGTTCTTCCCCTGTGTTGGTTGCGCCGCTCGTGCGTTCTTCATCCTTCCTGTCGGGCATGCTCCAGAGAAGCTAAGCGCCCTGTATTCGTCTCTTGGGCGTCCCTCCTCCCTTCTTCTGCGGCGCCATCTTCGCTAGCACTAGCTCATGAAGGGAGGAAGAAATTAGCACAAAAATTGAGCCTGGAGTCCGGAGGTCCATTTTTGGTCTCATTTTTGACTCATCGTTTGAGAAAAAAATATCGTCATTAATGGGTACTTTGAAACCCCTATAATGACTGGGAACCTAGTCAGTGGATTCATCGCACGTCAGATATAGCAGGATATCAGAGATGAATGGGACCAATTAGCACAGGATGATCTGTATCTTCTCTGCCAAAATCCAGCCCCTGGGACGAACCGAACCAGAACACCGGTTCTACTGTGTGTTTTTTTTAACCCGAACCGGGCAGGGAGCGCAATTCTCGAAAAAATTCAGCGAACCGAACCAGGGAGAGAACCTGGCTCGTTCGGTAAATCCGTGCCTCTCATTGGCGAACTTGCTCAAAATCCATTGGGCATACTACTATGGCTACCTGAGATTCAGTTCTGCACTTCCAGCATTTTGCAGGACACCGCCAACCTCAACACCGCAAAGCTTCACCCGATGGACGACCTTCCGATCGTCGAGTTGCCAGAGCACTATCGCATCGACGGTGAAAAGCTTGGGCTGGCGCTCGCCCATGTGTCAGCACAGGCAAACAGTATCGCAGAGCACCAGGCCAAGCTTCAGCAACGGCAGTCTCACCACGAAGAAGAGCAGCAGCGCTTCATCGAGCAGCACGTTGCGGCTGCACGAGAGGAGGCAGAAGCCCGGAGCAATACGATAGTCCTCGTGATTCAGCAGACCTACGGAGACCCATCGACACTGGAGCTCCGCGTCGTCGCCCCCATCCAAGATGTCCTCCAGCAGCTCCAACAAGGGGACCAGTAGCAAGCGAGGGCGTTTGCAGAAGCTCAACTGGTCGACCAAGCGGCACTGCATCAACTCGTGGACCAGCGCATGCACGCTGCCCTCCAGCGCATCGAACAGGAGGTCAACATTCGCGCTGACCAGCACATCCAGGATATGCGTCAAGCCTTCTACGAGTACGTCGAGGATCGGTTCCAAGTCGCCGTTCAGCGCGCGGACGGTAAAGTTCTTGCCCTGAAAGGCGAGCTGATAGCTCGCAATGGTGCTGACCAGGATTCTGCCGCTCGATCCGAAGCACGTGTTGTCGGGCTGGTTCGGGGAATCCTCGACCAGTATGACAGCGCAACACGGAAGCGCCAAGAGCAGGAAAGTGACGCGCTCACTGACCGCGTTGAAGAGTGGCTTCGTCAAGTGGTGATTGTTGCCAAAACCGCAGCAGAGACTAAGGCCCGCGAGGTGGTGACGCTGCAAGTCGGCGCAACAAGGCACACGTGTTCAAGCGCAGTGACGGAAGACCCATCTACACGAGCTGGAACTACAAAGAGAGCAGACAAATTAGCTGGACCCAGCCAATTGAGACCAAGTCCTCAACGTAGGCTGGAGCGGAAGACACGAGCTCAAGAGGAGAAAGAGCAAGCTGTTTGGGCTCAGCGTCGGCAGGATCGTAGAACTCGAGCTAAACTGGACCGGATTCGGCACGAGGCAGGAGGCAGTACGTGCCCGTGCTGTTACTCGAGCAGCGGAATAGCTCGACCCGAAACCCAAAGTTAGATTCAAACACTAAAACATTTAATCCCCATGAGTTACATGTATTGAATGCATTTACACACGTTCATTAGCACTGTTAGTTATGCTTCGCCCGTATCCTCGTTATCGGAGAGACCTAAGTCCATGCTTCCACCAGAGAACATATTCGCCAGCGACCCAAACTCGTCATCCAGCTCGTGCATCATATTCACCATGACATTTGATGTCAGTCGCTCTTCTGCTGAGTTCGAAGACAGCTTTGGGCACTGCGTTATATCGACATAGCTCCTGTTGCAGTTCAAAAACGTAGCCATATCGACGTTATACGGCGCCAACGAGCTACGTTGTGGCGTCACCATTCTCCCAGCCGTTCCGAAGTCCCTCTCGATTTGGGCTGACGGCAAGGGCATCGAAAACAGGGCACGCCAGAGGAAGAAATCGAAAGTTTCCCTGCTCTTGTTGACGCTTCCAGAATGTAAGGACCGGTTCAGCTTCACCTTGATGAATTGCACGCAGCGAGGTGGGAGTCGTAAGCCACCGGTCGAGCCTTTCATCAAATCGCTGCTCGTGCATCGCATCGCGTGTTTCCGCTGGCGGAGGTACGACCTCGTCCGCCGTCTCATTGAAAAGTTCCATGACATCTTCAGCGAAGACGACGTCAGGTGGTGGCGCAACGATGCCGGGAGGAGTTGGCTGAGTATCAACCGCCTCCATTATGCTTCGGACACCGTCGAGCACTTTACGCCGAACCTTAGTGTAGTGACGGTCGGCCACCTGCTGCGAAGCTCCAGCTTGCAGATTAGACTTCAGAATCACCTTCTTCAACGCTCCATCGGGGTTCTTAAAATTGGGATGTAGTAGTAATTGCATCTCGAAGGCGTAGGAGCTAGTGTTCATAACGTCGCGGTCAGTATACCGCCGGAAAAACACTCGGTGAAAGGCTTTGTGAAGAAGAGCACGGGTAGTCGACGCCAAATTTGAGAGGTCTTCCGGTCTGAAAAACTGCTTGTCCGTCTTGGTCGATCGGCAGTCCTTCAAAGGTGCATTAACATCCAACAGAGAGATCCGAAACTTAACTAAGCCAAGAAGCACGTTGCATTGGTTCCCTGACTCGGACTGCCCCATGCGATTGAGCATAGTGATCGGCTCGAGTAGCGAAAGCACCTGGGTGAGATCCATTTTGTCCCGGGCCAACGGGAAGGAAGCTGGCGGCACCACATTCTCGCGCCGGGTT
This sequence comes from Phytophthora multivora, assembly GCA_001314345.1. Lineage (NCBI taxonomy): Eukaryota > Oomycota > Peronosporomycetes > Peronosporales > Peronosporaceae > Phytophthora > Phytophthora multivora. The sequence continues at coordinate 4,545 of LGSM01000716.1, read as the reverse complement.
CGAGCAGTTCTCTCCTCGTACCATGCCACAGGCGGGCCCCAAAGTAGGAGAATGCGGCGAACGACGCGCGTGAGACCCAGGAAACAATGTATGCGGAAGTTTAGTAATTGCCTGGCGTGCACATCCTCCTCTGTCATGATACCGCATAACTCGCTAAACAGAGTGCCCATTACTTCGACGTGCTGCGTCTGGTACACGGTCTTGGCAATTCGCCGCAGCCAGTCCGTCATTGCGGGGTTCTTGGACTTGTTGTTGTCCGCAACGATGCCAAATGCAGTCTTGGTGGCCGCGTGCGTAAAGTGCAGTACGCTCCACTCCCAGCTCAACTTCAGGCCTGACGTCATCATCCACCTGACGTCAGGTCCACCGTCGCTCGTTGAGCCGAAGAGGTCATGCCGACTCAAGCCAAAATCGGTTAATACATCGCCAATCCACCGGAAAAATGGGCCGCGAATTCCACCATCCCTCTCCCCGTACTGTGGGGCGAAGTGGCGGGTCCCCAATAGCACCGACTTGAACTGAAATGACGAGTCCACCAAATACAGCCTCAGCCCCAGGAACTTGGTGTTCATGGTGGGCGCCGACCAAAAGCCAGCGACAATGGAGAAGGTATTCGCTGATCCGAACCGGTTTTCGGCAAGCATCGCCTCGATCTGACGCTTTGTCGCGTCATAGAGCTCCACGACCGAATGGCGGATGACCTTTGCGTTTAAGGCCACTCGTGCCTCGTCGTTGAGCATCAAGTCACGGAGTAACAGCGACTCCTAGTATTCGCCGATGGGAAAAGGGAGGTTGTTGTTGATGATGCGCGACGTCTCAATTAATACGTACGCGCGACCGGGATCGTCGCGGAACAACGGGCTCCGCCGCAAGATGACCAGCTCTTCTTCGCGCATCCGCTTCTTGCCCACCTCGCTGACGGGCTTCTCCGAGCCAACGCCATGAGCCTTACTGAGGTGGAGAGTTGCTTTCGAGGTCTTCCCGCCCGACATCAGTAGCTTGACGCGCTGTGTGCGGCAAGTCTCGCTTGTCAAGCACATCTAGACAGCAGTGGCGCCCTCATCGGTCGTGCTGACCACGCGAACGCCCCAGCCATACACGAATGAAGTCTCGCTCGGCTTCGCCGGAAGAACCTTCGTGTCAGCATCGGGAACAAAGGCCTGGATGGCCTCTCGCACAGCGACCGGGACGCCATTTGCCTCGTCGCGGCGTCTTCTTCGCTTGGCGCCCATCGGCGACTGCTGAAGATCTCAATAGCTGGGAAGCAAATCAAGATTTAGCAACCCAACTCAGCAAAAAACCCCAGCTAAAACGCACCGTAAAGTAGCCAATGAAATGCTTTAGATTGGTGAACCTTGTACTCTCCCATTAGCACCCTGCTGGGGTTCCTCTTATTTACGGGGGGCTTTAAAACCGGCTCATTACCGACGCTAAATACGGNGCGGAACGAACGGGTACACGGCAGTCATGGAAGCTGCTCGGTTGGGGCACGCCGATGTCTTGACGCTTTTGTTGGCAAGAGATGCATCTGCCGATCTAACCAACTTTGAGGGTCGCACTGCGCTTCACCTGGCTGTGAATCGCCAGCAGCTTCAGACCGTGAAAGTTCTGTTAGCATTCGATTGCAACGCTGAATTGGGCGATGCAAACGGCCAAACGCCCCTGATGCTGGCGGTCAAATTGGGTCTTGTGGATATGACGAAACTTTTGATCGAAGCCTCCCCGAAGTCCGTGCGAGCAATTGACAAGGAAGGAGACAGCGTACTGGGAATTGCGGCCGATAACGGGCAATTGGAGATTGTTCGCTTGCTTCTGGACTTTGACATCGCCTTAAGTAATGGAGGAGCCTCTACACCTCTGATGTTAGCTGCATCTAAAGGGCACGTGGGGATACTGGAGCTTCTGCTGGACAAAGGGGCCGACGTAGGAGAGAGAACGTGGAATGGACACACTGCGCTAACTTTTGCCGCTGAAAGCGGACACGTCGAGGCAGTACAAGCGCTACTGAAGCGAAATGCCCGCGTGGACTCTCACGGCTCGGATTCGGCGCCTTTGGCGTGTGCTGTACAGCGAGGCCATGCGGACGTAGTAAAACTACTGCTGAAGCACAATGCTGATGTGAATGCGAAAGATACTGACGGAGATTCTGCGCTGCATGAAGCAGTGTACAGTAATTCGGCGGAGTGTGCAAGTGTGCTGATTCACGGTAACTCGAGTGTGGCTATAGATTTGGACACGCAGAACAGCAGTCATTGGACGCCTCTAATGGCAGCAGCTCAACGCGACCTGGTTGATATCGTTGCTCTATTACTCCAGAAGAAAGCTTCGATCAACATTCGAACGAAAGATGGGCGTTCGGCTCTACATATCGCTGCAGAGGAAGGAAAAGTGGATGTTGTTCGTTTACTGCTTCAACATGGCGCACAGATCAACTCTGTCACCAAAGCAAAGTGGACTCCGCTGATGCTGGCCGCCTACCGTGGACACAGAGAGACTGTGAACGTTTTAGTTGGAAGTGGCGCTAGTCTCACGTGGAAGAACAAAGAGGACCAAAATGCTGTGACTGTCGCTATGCTGAATAGCAGGACGGACATTTTGGACCTGCTTCGATCAGAAGACCCAGAAGTGACCAATACCAACAGTAAGAGACGACGAACGTAATAAGTCAACAACAAAAGCCGTATCAAGTTTAAGAGAACTGCTGGAAATAACTCTGGTGGTTGACAGTCAGCTTGACACCTTGCCGGAAGAATGAACGTGCGGAAACTCAGTGGGCTTCTACTACCGACTCAGCAGGCGCGGCGTCGGGCGATCAACCATGTATCTGAGCAGGCAGAGCGATTGCGGTCCCGGGCGAATTCTCTGGTGCTGGAGATCTCCCAAGCCCAGACGGCCAAGAAGCTTTCCCTTCGCTTGTCTCCCCGTACGATTCGCGTTGGCTGGATTTTCGTGTTTTTCCTCCACGTTTTCAACGCGGTTTACTCGGGTTTCCTAGCCTACATTTACCACTACATGACTTTGCCAACAATGGACTACTACGTGCAATTACTGCGAATGATGCCGCAGCAGAATTACATTGTCATCATTTACCTTTACTCTTACATCGGGGCGATTCACGTCCACAACGCCGTCAACATGGTCTTCTACTCGTTTTATTACCGGCGGTTTGTCTTTGGCAAAGTGAAAGGTTTGCGTGTTAAAACGAAAAACAGATCGAGATTTCCCGCATTTAACCGCTTCACGGCAGGGTTTGCACGCTCAATCAGCGCTCAAGGCGAGTGGTTTGAAGTGGTTTTACTCATACAGAAGGTATCGGAGCTTTTGGCCCAGAGTGTACAAGCGTATTTGTCCACGTTCCTTATTAGCAGCGTTTGGGTGAACCAAACCTTTGCAGTTCTGATCTTCTTAAACGCAATTGCACACGCGGTGGTTCACTATTATTTGGAGGATAAAGTCGGGCTGAGGCGGTTGTGCAGCACTGCGGTCGACCTGGTACTGGATTTCACGTGGGGCGTCATCATCCCCGGGAAGATTTTTTTCGTCTACGTGCTGATGTATATGGAGCATCATGGCTCCTTTCCAGAGTCATTTAATTATTCCGATACGCTACAGCTCAAGGCCACACTCGAATTCAACCAGTTTTTCATGGTCTCATGGTTAGACGCAGTGACAACGACGTTGCCGTATCTTAACATGCTGTCGGGACTGCGGAGTGTGAGGATCCTTATCCAACACGACATGAAGGTTGTCCGATTTCAATCCCCAGCGAAAGTTCAGACTTCCGGGCCAGCAGAAGCCCTTACGAATGTGGAAAATGTTGTCGGGCTTGCCAGTACTGTACCACTTTCTCGATCTAAAATGGCAGCAAAAATGTCAAATGACAGGGAGAATGAAATCGAGGTCAAGCCCAGTACTGGCAGGCGAAGGATCAAAGCCAGTATCACAGCTCTGTTGCCTGTGTTCGGAGTATTTGTGCTACTGACATCGATCACTGCTGCCGGGGTATTTTTTGGCAAGGAAAACTCGTGTAGAACAGGCTGTAAGCTGCAAATGTACCCGTGGTTTACCCAGCAGTGCGCGTGTTCAGTCCTGGAAATCAGCTGCTATGAAAGGGGTATTACCGGGCTTGAGGGAGAAATTCGAGATACTTTTCGGTCTTTAGATCCCCGAGTGCTGAATTCACTCATTATTTCCCACTGTCCTGAATTGGCTGTCCCAGAAGAAATCCGGCGCTTCCGTAGTCTCATAACCCTTGAATTGTATAACACGACGGTGGTCCACTGGCCAAACACAGCGTCATTGTCGCTCCCTTTCGTGCCCTCCCTCACCACAATACACATTGTGCGATCCTGGCTCCTAGGCGGCATCCCGGATGGTTTGATGGCGGATTTGGCTCCGAATATCGTGGACATTGAGTTTTCGGCTACCGATTTCGGCGGCTTATTACCAGACGACCTTGATACGAAGTGGCCAGACGTGGTGATGCTTTATCTTGAACACTGCGGACTGCAAGAGTTCCCGAAAGCCTTGACCCGTATGGGCTTG
>LGSM01000715.1:0-13329 GCA_001314345.1 Phytophthora multivora | reverse complement strand
ACTCGTTCTTCAAGAAAAGTAGTACTGCATATTAATACCTGAAATCCGTCTAAATATGATAACATGTAAAATGTAGTAGTATTACATTTTACTAACACCACATTCATTCTGATACATATTTTTAAACTTTTCGCAGATTTGACATGTCTTCAGACGCAGCGTTCTTAGCGGAGGTGGAAGACTTTTTAGTTTCCTGCGACTTGCCGACGTTTCCCGTCCCGCCGCTAGATGCGTCCGACGCCAGTGATGAGCTACTAGCCGCTAATACTACCGCAATCAATCCAAAATCGGTGGATGGCGTTGCCACTAACTGCAAGGGGAGGAAGAATATGACTTCACTCGACGCAGCTACTGAACTGGAACGAAAACGAGCAAACGACCGCAAAAGGCGAAGTACTTATCGGGAGCGACGACAGATTGAAAAGGAGACTTTGATACGACAAATTGGAGAACTTTCTGCTGAAGTAGTGAAGCTACAAAACACTAAGAGATCAGTGCCGTCGACTGCGTGGGAGTTGGTGGCTAAACGGTACTCACAAGCCCGACAACATGCAGAAGACGAACAGCAATTTCTGGTAAAAACTATCGCTTCAAGGGCTAAAACCATCCAAGATTTCAGTAACTACATGCACACTCATCTTTCGCAATCGACGTTTAGTCCAGGAGCGGCGCTGAACAACAGAACCCGACTCCACTCAGCTGGCCGAGACATATTTGAGATGTACTTGGGAGAGCTATCCGTGCTGTACGCCCAGACTGACCGTATTTTTGCAGCACACGGCTTGGATGAGAGTGGTGTGAGTTGGAGCGACCCCAGGCGCCAGTGGGTGGAGGACAATGCAGGATACTTCATCTACACGGATAAACACTTGATACCGATTGAATTTGAGCGGTCATGCGACTACGTGTGGCATGTGGCGCAGCTACAGCATCGTCAAGATGACCGACAGCACTATGACGGCGTCAAAAATTTGGAAAACACGACGGCGTTCAAGTTTCGTATGACAAAAACCCTCAGCTCAGGCAGAACTGTGTCTATGTTGCTACATGCTGTGGCTCGGCGCTACCTGGAGGCAGATAAAATGGTGGTGGTGTGGAAGTCTTTCATAGAGGGGGAAGGGATGTTTACTGGGGTGCATGCGGATGAATGCGGATGGTGCGTTTCGACTCCGTCATCGACAACTTCCGAGCCGAACACTCTGATGAGAACAGTCATGCGTTATGTACCGATGCAATTCAATGCGACATCGACCAACGAGCCTGTCGCGAAACAGTTTACGGATCTACTGCTTACCGCTGGATCTGAAGATGCAACTGAAATCGGGAATAAACTCTCGAATATGCAACTACACCATAGTCACTGAGGATATTGACGTTAGCTGGAATTAAATGGCTAGGCAAAAATAAAACCATGAACACTACGAATAGTTGTGAGAACAAGAATGCCAAGCCAATCGACGGCGGTTGCAACTACAACGACCAACAAACGGAGCAATGATGACGAGGCTTCAACCTTTTCCTCTCATAAGTACACGATATGTTTGCTAGGCGACTGGGCTCACTTAAAAGTTTAGTCTTTGTCGTCTCAATCTACAGGTATTTCTCCTAGTCCCTCTGCTGTTTATGAAGTACCTGTAGATTTCGATACCCCAGTTCTTCAAGTTAGCTGTGTTGGTTTGATGCATGCACCTATTTCGCCACCCGAATGAACCCTTTGACTACCACTAAAAACATATTTTTTTTTTAGTAAAAAATGTATTCTTACGTGCAATACTGTGTCGCTACACGAGGAATACTACGATTTGATTGGTCGAAATACACCCACACCTAGGTCACAAATTTGTGATTTGACTTACGTGCACTATGCTGTCGGTACGGAGCCGAAATATTTTTACTAATATATGCAAAGAGACTGGCCAGCGGGCACGAGGGCGGTGACAATGCGAGGAATTACAAGGGAGGTTGGCGTTCTTTTAGCCGGAGCGGAATTGGTCCTGACGTGGGACAACGCAGCAGCACCAGGAGCGCCAGAAGCTCCAGAAGTGCAAGCGAATGCAGCGCGCGAGAAGTCAGTGAGTCTTCGCACAAACTCACGAGCGACAGCGATGCGTCTGTCAGGCCTTAGTCTGACACCAAGCCCCAGTGTTGACAACCTGCAAGGCCCTCGAGCCACGGGAGACGCCGCGGCCGCCACCATCCGCCCCCTCCCCTTCAATCGGCCCCAAGATCGGCGATGCCCTGGGCGTCCGAGCGCTTCACAATCATTTCATAGACTGAGAAGAAGACAACCACCCGCTGAGCTGGGAACCGGCGCCTCTCAGCGTCAGTCGGTCGCTACGAGCGGGAACTTGCGACCATGCATCGCCACTTGTCGATCTGTTTCCGTCGCGTCCCGCCTTCGCTGTCTCTGAGCGACCACTACGCCGTGCAGCAACTACGTCTACTTCCTGGCTAACCTGAATGACCTGAATGATCCAGTAGCTGAGGTCATCTTCATCACGCAGCGGCCGCTGACCAAGAAGGACTTGACGGCCCACCAGCTGCACGGGCGCTTGTACTTCGTGCGCGGCTCACCACTGAGCACGCACGTCTTCCACTAGGCGCGCATGTTCTACGCGAGAAGTATCCCATCGTGTTGTACTGCGGACTGGCGAACACGAGCAGCTTGGACTAGGGGAACGGTCTGGAGACCATGGACGAGAACATGGCGGCCATCGCGGCGCACGGCTTCATCAGCGAGGCTCTGCAGAACGAGGTTTCTCGCCAGCAGCCCAACGACACCAAGCAGACGTAGGTCATTCCCTTCCTTGTGGATAAGATGATTCGTCCCAGCAACATCAAGTTCCTCATCGACCGCAGAGGCTCCTTGTTAGACGCCAAGGATGCAACTTCATCGCCCGGCCACATCTACCTGTCCAACTCCATGGACGCACTCATGGGCTCGTCCTCGAACCAGCAGCTCATGATCGAAATGGCCACACAGCAGGTCATCAACGGGAACATGAAGCCAACCAAGTGCAGCGGTCGAGGCACCGGTTGACGCAGATCCCCGCTTCGGAGCGATACGATTTCCGCCCGTACGCGCTGCTGGTGGAAGGGCTGATGCACAATAAGGTACGACGTTCGTTTCTCGATTCTCCTGCTTTCGCGTGGGGGTGAATGACACCCCTCGCCTTGTGTTGCTGTAGCAAACCATGCCGCTTGGGATCTACCGGGTGTCCAGCACTTGGACGTCCGCTCGACACGTGCTCACTAACCCACCGGGCGACGAGCTCGTGACTCCACCGGACCTGTTATTCATGCCAGGACTCCACGTACGTCAGGAAAATATTTTGTTGTTTGGATAGTGGGTGAAGCTGGCTCACATTTTGCTAGAGCGCAGTAGACTAGCTGTGGAGACCTGCGATGAACACGAAGCTACACTGAGATGACATTTTGCGGTGGTTTATCAAGAAAGAAGCGGCAGAGCCGATTAGTGGGGTGGACACTATGGAAGAGTACTACAAAGATCTATTGGAGATCAAGCGCGTCATCAGCTACGGACCGGTCAAGACGCTGTCCTTCATGCAGATGAAGCTGCTGGAAGCCAGGTTTAACCTGTACACACTGCTCAACTCGGATCGGGAACTGGTGGTGCAGAAGGTGGTGCCCTACGCTGAGGCAGGACGAGCCTGTTGATAGGTGTAATGGGTTTGATTCTCCTTTTACGCGTCTTGAACGGCGCCTCGCCAGTGGCAGAAGCAGCTACGGCATCGAGCGCGTGACGAACACTCGGTGTTGCAGCAGCGAAGACATCTCGAAAATGCAATGCGGCAAAGCACTCCACATGAAACCCGCGTCCGCACGTTGTGCATCCCCAACGCGATCGCATCGGTTTTCCGCGCATGCTGCAGAGCAGGCACCACAGCTGACATTTTGACGTATCAGTGGAGTTGGGTGTAAGAATATGGTGGCTGCCATCAGCTCCGACCGGCGCCACCACAGCTGCAGTACGTTTTGGTGTCCGCTTCCGCTGCATTTCTGACATGGGCAAAGACTCACAAATACGTCGCTTGAGTTCCCGAAGAGTGATGCTGCGTTCTTCAGGAAACTTTACTTCACGGTACAACGCAAACGCGTTGATGATGGACAAATCAAGCGCCCACGTGAAGATGGACATGGACAACCTTATTTCCTTCCGGCGCGTCGGTTTGGTGCCCCGCAACTGGTCAACACGGTCAACACCGTTCATGGCGAGATTGTATGCGGCAATTATGGCGGGTACCATGAATTTTCGCCTGTTCAACATCTCGCAACCTGTCCATCGGTGTATTGGATAGAGCCCGTGTTAAATGGCTTCGGCCCGTGGATCAGATCCTGGCAATGGGTGAGCAGGAACCGAGTCGTGAAGGTCGTTCGTATAGAAGATTACTACCTTCTTGTCTTTGAAGACAATGAATCCAGCGTGGTTCACGATAGTCATAGGTCCGATGAACTTTGTTCTCGGCGCGGTGGGCAGGCGTTGTTGTCTGCGCTTGTGCTCTGCTTCTTGTTCCCGCCAATCTGCCGTTGGTTTTACAGCAGCTACGAGCTCCCAGGAGCCACGTTCCATGGTGCTCACGCGTTTGACTGCTTCGACAAGTTCAACCTTGTTCCACTTGTCGGCCAAGACCATCCGGACAGCCCCAAAAAGCCGCACTTCGCCATCAGAGAACTTCTCCGGTGAATCAACCAGGAAATGCCCTGTATAAAGTTGTCACAGACCATGAGGCGCCGCCCCGTCGGGGATACGTGGACACGGGTCTGGTGGCCCATTATAGCCACCCACAAGACTGACGGGCTGTTAAATTCGACGTGCACATCGGGCTGCCGAAGCGTGTTCCGCAGAGGCGTCCGTAACTCGGGGAACGTTGCTGTGTAGCGATCCGGCGGGCTCGCGGGCGTATTCCCAGATCCGTTGTCCCAGATTGAATGGACATACAGGGACGCCCACCCTACGACAGCGTAGAATCTCAACGCGTACTTATCTGGTTTCGACGGCAAATATGACTTCGCCTTGGTTCGCGCTTTGGTCCGAATACTGTTCTCATCAAGACTACTGGCACCATAAGGGACAGCAAGCCGAGCAAACTTTTTCTGAATGTATTTCAGCAAAGTCCGGCTGTGCCATAGTGGATCGTTGGCCGTCTATTCCTGGGTGACAGCATCGGCGGCATGGGTCTTGAGGTTACTGCGTATTTGCTGGAACTTGTTTCTCGGCATCGTGTCGCCAAAGTCACTGCATCCGAGAAAGCGCTTAGTGCTCCAGAAATCTGCTATGTCGTTGAGTGGGGCGATGCTCATGGCCAGCTCCAAGCCAAGATAGGCATCCAGTTTGCTGCTGGTCATAGCGTTGGCAGCGATTTTGTTGAGCGCTCGGTTTGTTCAAGTTCGAAGTGACTTCTTAAAATTCACAGTGAAGAATAACCCAAACATGCCGGTTTCGCCGCCCGTAGCGTACACTCGCTCTATTCGTGCACGCTGGAGCAACATAAGCCCACTGCCAGTTGAGAGGGCGTTGATTTAGTAATTTGCCGGACCTTGTTCTGCGTCTTGCAAGTCGTCATCGCCAATGCTATAGCCGTCGCCCAGAATTGGCTCTTCGAAGTCGTCTTGGGATTCCCCAAGTAACAAAGACCAGCTATCCGCCATGAAGGAAGATAATTTGGGAATGGTTAGATGTTGCACTTCATTCGAGAACAAAATGCTACGGAACAAAGCACCTGCTACCGCCACTGCTGGGTAAGTTCAACAGCGTCAACGTACTACTATAACACAGAGACCTCAGAGAAACTCATGTACATGTACATTTATCTTTTAGTGGTACGGTAAACCATATCTGGAGAGGTCACGCTACCAAAACACTGATCACAGCAGTATCTGGCAGCTACTCAAGCCTGACAGTGGCCATCACGTTCGTGAACAGCGTTGCGCAGGTTGCGTTCACGGGGGCAAGTGGTGGTGTCCGAAGGGTGTTGGAGCGGTGGCGCGGTGCGGACCGTATGGTGGTGGTGGATGTGACGTCCAGCGGCGGCTTGGACGTGCCGGTGGCCGTCACGTTTGTGAATGGCGTTTTGACGGCGTCGGGGACAACATTGATGGTGGAAACGTGGCTAATTGTGGGTAAATTTGGAAGTGAGAGATTAGCCGTTGCTGTTGTCGGGCACTTGATGCGCCATCTAGCATCAGGTGACACCACTCATTTCCGGTTTGAATTTGGCGCCAATTTGCAAGTTCGGGTCGCGCGCAAAATTTCGCTTCAAGTACAGTTTTGAAAATATCGAACAAGAGAAGATGGTGCGGTCTAGTGCTGCATGCCAGATTTTTACAGTAGCACCAAGTACTACTTTTCGATGTCGAGTCGATCGGCAGTCGACTTGGTAAATTCAAAAGATGAGATAGTACCACAGCATGTATTGCGCATGTGTATTGCGTATGTTGACTTTGGTTTTCAACATCGACGGGAGTGAATGTCAGGAGGTTGAATGCTTAATTCAAAGTTGATTTTGATGGACATTGTCGAAGCCGAATTTCGCGCTAGGTTTTACCCTATTGTAGTATTTCCTGGTTGCTACAAGGGATCGGTAAGGTTTTCTGGCTTCATGTATATTCATGTTGCGATTCTGTAATACTACGTTATTGTTTTGTAGATCGTGCGCTGCGGTCGGTATTCATGCAATCATGTGGATTTTATCTCCGCGCTCGTGCGTCCCCAAAACATCGAGGATTTCATATCGGCGAAAACTGTATCGGATCCTGAGGCCGAGCCTGATGCAACAATCCTTGCTGGCTTGTACGCTCAGTTCTCATTCGTTGGATCAAGGGTAAGCAAAACGAAAAATATTTTTGGATTTGCATCTAATTATATTTGTATATGGAGATCTCTGAACTCATGGTTGAGGTTCGATACAAAGAGCTCGCCAAAAAACTGAAATCTACTCGTGGCCATATTCGATCCATGGATGATGCAGATCCAATGAAAAAGAATATGGCAATTTACCTCAAAAAGATGACACGAATCCACGAGCAGATTGGCCAAATGTTGCAGTGGGCACAATACGCTGCGGCTAATGGTGCCATCGTTCCAGGTTGGCATTGTGAAGACTTTCAATGCGAGCACACGTCGGATTATTTCCAAAGTTTGTTCACGATGCCCTTGAAGAGAGCTTTTTGTGAGGGTGTTGCAACTACAAGTTTACGATATTCGACATAAACATCCTCTATCCAAATCCTGAATAGAGACACTCAATTCTTGGTTTATGTTTCTTGCATACATGTACTTGCGTTTAGTGAGCAACCCGTTCAAGCCACTGGCAGGTTGGTACAGTGCTGCTATAAACTATAGCCGCACTCAACTTTCTTTTTTTATAGTTGCAATATTGCTCTGTTTTGGGTGCCTGTAGCCACAAAAGGTGTCGAATACTACCAGAAACCAACCCTGAAACGTATTCTTTGATCTAAGACGTATTTGAAGTTTAGCAGCAAATTTTCGATTATGATCGTGTTCTAAACTATAGACGCACTTTTTCAGATGCATTTATTTGTCAATTGGACCACCCGTTTTAAGCACTACTTGTGCCATGCGAGTAGGCATGATGTCAATGAGGTGTCGCAAGTAGTTTTGCTTGATCTTTGCCCAGCTTCGGACGATTTGGGCCTTCAACCCCTCTCTAGTGTCAAATTGACGCCCACCTTCATACACTGACCACGCCAGTTGTCCCCAAACATTCTCTATTGGGTTGAGATCTGGGCTTTTGGCTGGCCACTTCAGTTTCGTGATACCCATAGCTTCAATGTGATCTCTAGTAAATCGTGACTCATGGATAGATGCGTTATCCTGTTGGGAAATTGGGTCAGTAATACCATGATTTTCGCGGAGGTTCTGGAGAAAAGGGGCCAGGTAGCCGTCAAGCGTGTCGGTGTAGCACTTAGAGCCCTGTCTGGTAGCCATCAGGGCCGTCCAAATTGAACTTCTTCTCGTCACTGAAGATTACACGTTCCCACATACATGTTTTACTCAGGAATTTTGCCGCAAAATTTGCGCAAGCGACCTTGTTATGAGGCTTCAAAGCTGGCGCTAGTTTTCGCTTGATCCACTTGGCGACGCGAGATGAATTTAGCACCTTACGCACCGTAGTTGGCTTAAATACGTGGTCAATTACCTCAGAAATCCGTCTCGACGTAAATTTCTTAACAATTGCGAGTCAGAAAATGTGCCTCGCAAGGCGGTGAGTACATTTGGCCGGTCTGCCGTCTTTTTTGCTGTGTGATGGCTTCGGTTTCGGGTTGAGGCCGTTGCGAACGGCCTTGCCACTTCGGTTGGTCATTCTAGCGATGAAGCGGTAGCGCTTGCCTACAGAATGGAGGGCATTCGCTTTCCCAACCTCTTCTACGCTCAATCGCGTGTCACGCGGCATCGATTCGACACCTGGAAATGCTGTGCACACGGTCAGGACGGCACAATGAAGTTAAAACAGGGAATTGTATTTTAACCAATTAGCGGCGTTTAGGATCAAAGAAATAAAATTGAAAAAGTGCGGCTATAGTTTAGAACACGATCATAATCGAAAATTTGCTGCTAAACTTCAAATACGTCTTAGATCAAAGAATGCGTTTCAGGGTTAGTTTCTGGTAGTATGCGACGCCTTTTAAGGCTACAAGCACCCAAAAAACAGAGCAATATTGCAACTTTAAAAAAAGAAAGTTGAGTGTGGCTATAGTTTATAGCAGCACTGTACCAGCGCGCTGCATAGGGAGCCTGCGTCGCCGTCACCACGCGATAAACAGCATTGCACTGCTCCAATTGACCTTGTGTCATTCTACCTATCATCTTCTCCACGCAAGCCGGCATTTAAAGATATCATAGGTTAACGTGACGCCATGAAATTAACCACCAGCGTAATAGCGCTCCCTCGGGCCTTTGACTTGCTGTAGACGCTGCCACAACCTCTGACACCAATCCACGCCTCTTTTAAGCCACAACTAGACTGAAATACAATTGCGCCACCAGCACAACGCCATCCACAAACGTGATGGTCACCGGCACGTCCCAGTCGCTGCCAGACGCCGCAACCACCTCCTCCATACGGTCCGCACCGCGACGGCGACCAAGCGCTCTTCGGACACTGCCACTAGCCGTCTTCTCCGCCACCTGCACAACGCCATTCACGAATGGGATGGCCGCCACCACGTCCAAGTCGCTGCAGGACGCTAACAAAAGCACCGTTCTTCACAACCGCTGACACGACCCCTCGGTGCGGCTACCTTACCTTCGGCGGCCAACGGAGTTTGCTGCGAATCGCCGAAGAGGCGCACCGTTTCGCAAGCTGCGGTATCGAAATATTGCATTGATTTTCAAAGAACTTGATTTTGTTGATTTTTGATTCTCCACTAAGTTGATGTTGTCGCATTCACTCTTGCGTTGAAGTTGAAGTGCGATTCGAAACTTGAGCTTCGAAACGCAATCCCGCGCTGTGCAGTACACTGGCACTGACAACTGTAGTTGGAGGACGCTGCGGTCTGGTCAAGACTCGACAGGATTTCTTGGACGCGCAACATGAAGCAGACCGCGACATCCCCTTACAGCAGGCTATTGGTGGAATCATTGGTCGGACGCGGCTGATTGGAGGAATCTTACGTTTGATCTCAGTGATTGGTGGAATGGTATTTCCACACCCTTCGCGGAGGGTAAAGCGTAGATACCCGATAAATTATCGTCCGCAATTATACCATTTGACCTCGCGTTTCCATTTCCTCATTTCTCAATTTGTTAGCTTGGTATGAACAACTCTCCGACCCGCCGAATAACCTGGGTCACCCGAGAACCTGCGCCAGACGAGGTTATGCTGGAAATACCCATTATGTGGTCTTGCTTGTGCGCTTCAAACAATTCTGGAATCATCTAGATCGATGAAGCCATGCTGGGAGGCCAGTTCTTGCTGAAGAACATGAACATGGATGGCTACGCCAAGCTGGAGCGTCTGGACTTCATCAGTCAAGTGCAAAAATGACGATTAACGCGTAGCAGATCAAAAGGGCGCTGGAACTTTCCACGATGCTTTTTATGAACGAGGGCGAGGCGATAGGGCGTCGAAAAGACCCCCTAGCGACCAACCAGACCGTTTGGTCCAGACGTACCATGGTAACTTGCCATGGTACAGGCAAGCGGACCTGCACCGTCATCGCCTACAACTTGCCCGAGGATGCGTTGCTCTTGTGAGAATTCCAAGTTCGGATGGGGCTACATTTCGTACCTGCTCCTGCTCAAGAAGAACACGGCGACAGGCCGCAACGCGGTGCAGAAGCACCCCACCCCCCATTGCGGCCGGCGAGATGTACGCTATCATCGAGTTCTTGATCGACGAAACCTAAGTTGGGTAGCCTCCAGTTCCTAATTTAGGTATGGAGGTTCTCATTATAAGATTGAGGTCGCTTCCTTTCTCAACCTACGTGAATGAGATTGATGGACAATGCTGGCACCTTTAGTGGGAGTGCTATACCGAAATGTATACTCGTTAGTACGCAGAAGAAGTGTAGGACAAGATAGGCTAATGCACAAAGTAAGATAAACTCTATTATCTAAATATTGTCAAACTTGTCATGGTCAACTAAAGTGAAAGAGACCACCGTGCCTATCATCAGATCAGCCGAGAGATGTTACGGAGAGATGGTCAGATAAGGCCATCTCACTTCCGTAACTGACGGCAAACACAACTACAACTCTTTCGACGGTAGTTAGCCCAAAGGCTGGGACAAGCGGCAGTAGCTATTAGTGCAGTAGATACTACATTGCGTTTTTCGCATCCTTTTTATTTTTTAATACAACGCATTTCGTGCTGCGCTGGTACATGTACGGCTACGACTCGCCCAGACACTATTAGTTTTTACGGAGACCATTTTTACCTTCAAGAAACATCCTAAACTAATTCGTATTCATATATGAGACTGCGCGAAACAAAAACATGCTAGTTAACCATTTGGGAATTTATAAGCTGAGCACACTATCGGAAGGCGGAGAATCTCAGCTACACGTAGAGCCTTCAAACATCAAATTCCATCCAGTCGTCCCTGAGTGAGAGTGCATGGGAAAATGTGCTGCCTTGCGAAGTGGCCAAACTCGATTTTTTTATTGTTCGCCTTGGGGTAGACTGATCCCGCAGAGCGATTGGGCCTATTCCGGGGCCCTAATTCGGCTCCGTGCCAGTTTTAGATGCCGATTCACAAGCTCAATTTTCAAAAATTCAAAAATCGAGGTGTATATTTTGGAATTTGTTATCCACGGATACCAGAATCGTTTTGATTCATGCCGTGCGCCTTCACGGAGAAGAACCCATCGTTTATGCGGTTGCGATAGCGCGTTATGGTTGGGGTTGAGACACCATACGTCGCACACCAAGCAGCACGGCAGACGTGCAGACGAGAGGAAGGTAGTAATGATACTGCTCGCGTAAACCGTAGCCGCGATGGCGCCGTACCATGTCCGTTTCCTTCAGCACAGCTAGTGCTATCAGTATGCTTTGCTTCCGCTTTCCACCAGTTATCTGGGACACCGAGCACAGGGACTGTTCCAGCTGAACTGCCTTCCACTCAAGACACCTCGGCTTGTCCAGTAGCGTCATAGCCTCCCCCAGCGGTGGCAAATACTGCAAACTCTTCCATGCTTCGAGGTCGATACACCCCAGTCAAATTTAGAGATTTTGAATAAACCTCTCTCCTGAGAAAATCCTTTTAAGTGCGAAAAAGGAAGCGGCCGCTTCCCAAGAGCTTCCCAAGAGAACAATACAAAATCACCATTCCTCATTGGCTAATGTATTGTCAAATTCACTTACGATTGGCTAATCGCATACTCCATTTTATCTGATGTCCGCTATTCTACCATAATATATTATATATTTTCTAAGTCAATCTTTTCTGCTGCAGATAATTTGAGCAGCTAAAGGGTATTTGGCAGGCGTCCATTAGTCGTTTTCACGTGCTGAGCGGCTTTAGTCACTCGGGCCCGCCGCGTTTTCTTGATTTGAGGACTATGACAACCATCCTGGTACATGTACCATATAAAAGTGAGGGCTCATATAGGGAGGATCATATAAAGAGGTGTGACTGTACCGCCTTTCATTTTGGGACGATCCCTTCCCAAGGAGGAGAAAGTTGGCCTTCTATTTGAGTATAATAGGGGAGTCGAACATAGCAAAATTACTGCTCATCTTTTCGACCAATTTCTACTCATAATTTCGACTAGTGATGGTTTGGAGAAGTTTCGAAATGACTTTAAAGAAACAGCTGACTTTAAAGTTCTCTTTATTGCTTTTAATGGCTCTAAAGTGCTCAAAAGTCCATAGCTCGCTCTAATGGGGCGCGGTTGTAAATTCAACTTCACCTATGCTTCATGCTTAAGGGTCTCATGACTTTCAGGGTAGGAGTTCATCCGAGCCCAGGCTGGTAGCGGTGCGTCAGCATCGTTCTTGCGAAGAGCAGTACTGTTGACATAGATATACGCCAACATATCCACTTTTTCCACCGTCAACTTGTTGCGCTACTTCGAATGGATGAAGTCCATGATGCTCCAAGCCCGCTCGCTCGCTGCTGAAGACGTTGGGATAGCGAATACTCGTTTAGCAATTTCACACGCTGACCTCCAATGCCGTCAGTGCCAGCGGCCGAATAATCAGCTACATAACTTGAACACTCTGGGAAGAAGTCGCTTATTTGTTGCTTGATGTGGACAGGGGCATGGCGACAGTTTTTGATGTGGCGTTTCATGTTCCTTCCGGGCTGCGCATTGGGGACAGGATCTTGGCAGAAATTGCACACAGCGCTTGCCTTCGATCTCCCATCGTCCACTCTCTCGAAATAATTCCAGATCATGTGGTGGGGCCTTTCACTCCGGCCAGCTCGAACTCGAGGCTTTGCTTGGGCAATTGGCGAGCGCTCATTCGCAGAGCAGCAAGCCGAGTTGACCGACGCACTGGAGGTGTATTAACTCGACGGATCTGCGGGGAGTCATTGTCGTTTTGGCTGTCGTTCATGACGTTGGCGGTTGCTTGGCTGTTGGGCGCGATGGGGCTTCGAATTGAAAGTGAAGGCCGCAGAGCCGAGACGCACATGGGTGGCTTCACTAAGCATCAGTGCAAGCTTCGATTACCTTAGAGTGCATCTCGATCGTTATGACTCTAGGAAATTCCCGATGCCCGGCGCTTTTTGATTGGCTATTTGGAGTTGACGTACAGCCAATCACGACTTTTGAGGAATTCGAGGACTTTAACGTCGTTCTAAAACTTGTGCGAAAAAAAAAAGACTTCTGAATAGGGGGGG
>LGSM01000714.1:0-13331 GCA_001314345.1 Phytophthora multivora | reverse complement strand
CCCCCCCCCCTGCTTCATATGCCAGGAAAGCTCGTGCTGAAGGGCACGCAGTCTACGCAGCTGAAGCGTCGACGGACGCGGCAGACAGCAGGTGACGTAACTACCGGTAGTTTGGCTGAGACTCTTGACTTCCATGGCGTGTGGCAAAAGCTCAAGGGTTCGTACGTCATACCGTACTTCCGCTGGGTAGACTCGCCCACATATCGTGAGGTCACGCGCCTGCACATGAAGCACCACATCCTGTTCCCACTGACACTCATTTTGTTCGAGAAGGTACGATGGAGAAGCTGCTCATGTAAGGGACCTCGACCAAGGAGCATCGGTATGTCATTGGTCGTGACTGCTACGCACTCAATTCGAAAATCTTATCAAGTAGTGAACGTGACTGACTCGTTGCATTTTATGCTTGCTATGACCACTACGATGGCGCTGCCGGCACGGGATCGTGGCACTTGTACGCAGACGGCGAGATCACAGAGGAGGCTCCCGCATACAGAAAATCTACAGCAACTGGTTTCATTGTGCTCTCGCTCAGGCTTCCACATCCGGAGCGTTGACTACGTTGCTCGGCGCATATAGGTAGATTGGAACTGGCTGAGACTTCCAGCTACAGCAGCCATACGTAGTTTCAACTCGCTTCCATCTCTCACAAAATAATCTCCGGCAAGAATCTCTATGTCGAGGGCAATACAGCGACGTCGACACTATCACTCGGGCGTTAGGCATGCGGCTAAGCTTCTCTTGGACAACAAGCTCAGCTTCTTCAGTGAAAAGAACATCATTCAAAACAATAATTGATGCAGCTTTGAATGGCGCTCGCGTCGAAAGTGGCGTATCAAGTACATCCCCAGCGAGAACTAGTACTTTCCGTAGCTGAGCAAATAGTGGTACATGTGCCCGCACACACCTCGCTCCAGCACCAACGGCTTCATGCCTTTTCTCGATGCCTAAGCACCGATGAGCATTTGTTTGGAGCGCGACCTGCGCGACAACGTGACCAAATCCAGCCCCACATCTAGGAAAACATCTTCAGGACGCATATCCCCTATCATCCGTATAATACTTGAGGCCGCGGTGGGCAGCACTTCACCTGCATTCTCGTCCGTCTTCCCAGCTTCTTGGCGGACCTCGGCGGCTGAAACATTGCAGTAGATATCCTGGACAGCCCTTTCAGCGTGATTAGCCAGTAGAGGTTTGAATGCAGGAGACGCCACAGGTCGAGTGTCTTCCAGCGCCGCTCTGGGCCGTAAACACAGAGGAAGGCGCGCGATATATTTCCCGTACGTGCGCTGAAGCGCACGTAGTCTCTGCTCCAGCCCTCCTGGGTGTCGTTTCATCCGCATCCTGCCCACGAGGTCTTTCCAGGAGATGCGTTTCTTCGCAGACTTATACTCGAAGGCGAGCGAGATAAGCTGTTTGTCCTCCCCGTCGAGAAAGTTTGTTCGCATGACCTCAAGATAAAAGGAAGTATGAATGTATCGTAGTTTTAGTATGAATGGCTGTAGTTTTCTAAAGAGATGATCGGCTCGTCTTACACACGGTATATGATAGGCATAAAGATCTGCACACTGGATTTCTCATCAAACCCAACTTTTGACAAAGTGGTTCAAGGGTTAATGCGGTCGTCTTATCCATCAGTAACTGCTCAAAATGGGCAGGCAAAAAGGCGGACAGATCCAGGCTGCCGTCTTCCTCGAAAAAGCTGTCTGGGGCATCTTGTGTTTCGCGAATCCACTTTGATAGCCCCTTAATATAACTTTTGTATGCTTGTTTTCGTGTTGGGAGCTGTACAAGCGTTTCGCACTTGATCACTGCTTAGGTTGCCTGACACCGATGTAGCGAAGCCTGTCGTAGGCTGTTGATGGCCCTGCGATATTGCGGCGGCAGAGCCTGGGGGATGCATATCTTTACTTTCAGAGCATGGTAGCGAATTCGAGCCAATTAAAACCACGAAAAAACTGTAACCAGTGTGCGCTACGGATTCCTCATCACCATCGTTGGAGTGAACCCGCCTGGCTCGTGTGTGGACACTGACTGCCGTTAAAATCTCGTTAATGAAACGTGTAAGGCATTCTAGTTACGCTGGTGTTACAGTGGTTGAAGAATGCGAATGATTTAAACGCCAAAAGTTTAAACCTGAAAACGTTTAAATGCTAAAAACAAACTTTTAACCGATGTTTAGCCAATCAAAACGACCGAATCAGAAATAGCTTCAACTAGACGTGTCCCTTCATGGGCATCTCTTCATCCTCCTGCTATCCTCATGGCATCGCCCTTCAGCGCACGATGCAGTGGCCCTGGAGCTCGTGGTGTGGGTGAGTCGCTCATCCTTAAGAGAAGACAACGAGAAGACCATCTGGCCAGCTACACGACGTCCGTCAAGGACATTACAAGACTTAACGCCCGTGCCGATTGGGAGGACTCGCTGTACGATAAAGGGGAGGGCAAGCACGTACAGCGAACGGTTGCACAGCTCAAGAATCAGCACGAGTCGGAGCTGCACTCGAGGAGACTCAGACTCGCGGAGCTGTACAACCGAGAGATGGAGGAGTGGAGAGACGAGTGTCTGGCGAACGTCGAGACGCCAGAGGACAGGAAGCAAAAGTGCGTTGGTTTATGGCGTAAAACGAGAGATATTGGCTAACGAAGTGTGTTATTTTGATCGACAGGATGATTCAACGTGCACTGGCATTGAAAGATCGTCGTGAAAAAGAGAGACTAGCGATCGTGGAGGAGAAGCTACTGCAGCAATATCGGTAAGTGTTTCATCTCCTTTTTAACGTAAAGGTCTGGCTGGGTATATAACTCTTTGACATCGACAGTGAATCTTGCGATGATTGTCGGGTCGAAGACTCGATGAAAGTTCAACAGCTTGTACTGACGGATCGAGATAAACAACTGGAGGAGCGGAAACTCATCGCTGAACAAGAGGTTTGCAGAGTTTTTTTTTTTTTTTTACTTACTGAATGGTGGATGTTCTGATAGAATTTATTTCGTTGCAGCGCGAGTTTGAAGAGCAAATGGCGCAACTTTGGGTGGAGGATCGACTGAAGAAGGAGGAACGCGACCACACAGACGTGGAGATGGTGATAAAGCGCAATGAAGAGATGAGGAACATTTTAGATCTGCAGGTTGATCTGGTTCAGAAACGAAAAGGTGAATTAAAGGAACGCAAACGGAAAGACGATCAGGAACAGCTCTCCGAGTGGGGACGTCTAAAGCAAGTAGAAGACGATCTCAACCAGAGAATCCGCGAGAAGGAGATGATGGTGAGTTCGTATCAAGGACAGAAATCAATTCCAACCATCGAACTCATTCCTTTTTGTATTTACAGCGAGCTCTGGACGTCAAAACGTTCAATCAAGAGCGCGTTGAAGCGAACCGCCTGGCATCCGAACGGGAACGACTGTATGATCAACGACTGCTGGAACAGGGGCTGGCTCAAGAAGCAGAGACTCAACGTCGTGAACGAGAGCTTCAACACAAGTTCCGGCAGGATCAACTGGAGTATCAGAAGATGCTGAAGCGACAAATGGAGACAGAAGCGGAGGATTTGTCCTACCTGGACAAGATTCGCAAAGACATGGAAGATGAAGTGTGGGCAAAGCGAGATGCTCAGCACAACGCCGAAGAAGCTGCTCGTCAGGAACTATTGCGCCAGGTACTGCTCTCACGGACTAACCAGATCGAGACGAAGCGCGCTAACAAAATCCAAGCCAAAGTTGAGGATTCAACGTACATGAATGAACTCAAGCGCGACGCAGAGGAGGCACTACAGAAAGAGCTTCGTGAACAGGAGGAGCGACGTGAAGAATTGAAGCGCGCTCAGTCCGATCTGCTGCGCCAACAGGAAGACAAGCGGCTTGCACAAGAACAGAAGACGCAGGCCGAGTTTCTGGAGCTCAAACGTATGCAACACGCCGAGAAGCAGCACAAAGAGCGAGTCAAGCAGTTCTCGAGCCACCTACCGCCAACAAACTACCGTCGGAAAACCGCACAATGGTACTTCGATGCGTAACCTGGTGGGCTCGTCGTATCACATGCACATTCCACTTTGTCAGCAAATACATTTGAATTCATGATCTGCTAAGCACAGCATTCCGCAGGGACCTTTTAAGTGGACAAAACAGCCACAGCCTCGGGCTGCTCTTCACTGTTGAGCCAGTCTAGAGAACTCGTTGCGTTCTTGCCAGCTTCCCCGTCTAATCGGATCAACTTGTTGCACTCCTTCGATAACTCAGCGAAACCCAAACGTCCACGCCGCTGGATGAACTTAGCCACCTTGTCCATCTCCTCTTCCGTGATGTAGATGAACTTGCCGCGATCGTCCACGATACCCGTGAGGCGATTGGATTTCTGCAGTGATTCCACACGGTCAATCGCCTCCTGCGTAGCCAAGTTAAACTCGGACGCAAGGTCCTCGAGCAGCACGACTTTGTGCGACTTCACGTAGTCCACGAACTGCTGTAACAGCGTTTGGCTCTCTTCACTGTCTTCTGCCAGCTTGGTGCCTTGTTCCTCGATGGTAAACATGTCCTTCCACTGGTCAAACTCCTCCTTCTCCTTGCGTTCCTTCTCCTCTTTCAACTTTCGTTCCTGCTCCTCCAACGCCTGTTCAACCTTGGCTTCTTCCTCGCGTTTCTTCTGGTAAGCAGCTTCTTTCTCCTCTGTAATACGCTGACGTTCCTCTCGTTGCTGCTGGTCGAACTACAGCACAAATAAATAGTTCCAAGAGTTAGGTCGCGAAGCTAAAACCCCGTCGTTTCCATCCAGCGCCGTACCCGACGTAGCTCTTCACGTTCACGGCGCTTAAGCTCCTTTTGCAGCTCCTTCTTCGTCATAGCTCGCCTGTAAACAGCCATGGAACCATCTAAAGGTCAGTGACAGAAGTCCGTACATTTCTGTCGCGGCACGTACGGCTCCACGGGTTCTTCTTCGTCTGCGGCCTCTACGGCTTCATTTTGAGCCGGAACAGCGTCTTCTTCGGCTGCAGCAGCCTCTTCTCTCTCAGCGTCACGCTTCCTGCGGTCTTTGCGCTTTCGTAGCGCTGCCAGTCCGCCTCGTTCGCCTCCTCGAACCACTTCTGCTCGGTCATCAATCACTTTCTGTTGGGTAGGAATTAATAAGGTTAGAGAGGGAGTTAAAGGCTCAGAGAAGGCTGTATCGACGCGGAGAAGAGCGTACTTTTGTTCCAGCGAAGAATCCAGTCAAGAAGAGCACAAGCAACACCGTAGCGGCCAGGCCGCCGAAAGAGATGACGAGAAGCACACCGTCCGATAGCATTTTGACTTATAATTTTAAAAACAAAATGTAAAAAATCGAGATTTGTAAGTAATTTACCCATTGTATTTTACGAATACATCACATCTTCATTTCCGTTTAGGTACGATAGCTCTTCAATTCTGTGCAAATCGCTTTGCGATTTTTGCCATACATTCAAATAGACAGGGGAAATCAGTTTTTCAGAAAATGTCAGTAACACAAACACTAAAAATGGGTTCAACGTCTTACGTATTTTGGGGAATGACTATCAGAGCTGTTTCAATACGTACAATACATAATTCCGCCAGAGTGATAGAATAGTAAAATAAATTATTGGTACATAAAATTAATCAAAATATATTGTTGTATTTTATTTTTGGGCACGCCTGTCGGTGCTGACGATGAAAATTTCTGTCGAGTCCACATCTGGAGAATTTGTAATCGGCAACAGATACGAGGTACGAGTCTTTTTGAGCACTGCTGAATACTACTGGTTCTGACATTTATTTACGCTGTATTAGGTCAAGTTGGTTGTCCGCGCGTGGAATGCTGGATTCGCAAGACTGATTTCACTGCGTTTGAAAGACGGCTTTGAAGTGTCGGATGATGGCTTGGAGATGCGAACATCCGTCTACGTACAGAACAAGAAGGTCTTTTGCGAGTGCATGCAGTGGAAATGCGAAGAGGTAGAGAAGAAGTGGAGAGAGCACGAGGACATGGCACCTGCTGTAGACTGACAGCATCACAAGTCGTAGCGTATCGTAAAATCCTATGAGGTTAAACGACATTATTCTTAATTTGTTTTTCATCCTGATAAAATAAAGTGAGCAATATAGCAGCGCTGAAGCGCTACTGCCAGCGCACACGTGATGCTCGTTTGTCTCAAAAGGCAAGCCCTGGCCCGCGACCAACGTTGTAGAATTCATCTGTGTAAGTAATTAATCCGAATACATGGGTGTAATTTATCGTGCTTCTCGCCCGTACATCTTGAGAAGTTCATTCTCCACTTTCCTAGTACGAATGTTGGCGCGTCGTGAGGTCGAGGTACGAGCCACCATCGTCACGTAGAGAATTCAACTTTAGAGTGAACGGATTTTTTTCTTCTTCTAATATGACATCGCTTTTCATATCCGTGACATCATCGATCTTCTGAGGTCGCAAAACGTGTTCATTCCTGGGATTGCTTCACTTCGATCGCATCGCTCCACCTCATGTCTTCCAAGCACACTACTCTTGTGACGAGCACTACGGAGAGGACTGGATTCCGCCTACAGCGCCACTTGGAAGTCGTTTACACGGCCCCGTACCACTTCAACAGCAGTCACGTTCGACGAGTCAAGATCCGCACAGGCATCATCCTCGAGTTCGTTCTCCATCAACACCCGCTCGTGTGGGACCCACCGACTGAGACCGAGGCTAAGGATGACGACGAAGTCCGTGTGATGTTCGTCATGGGGTTCCTCAACACGAAGGAGACGTGGACGCCGGTGATTGAGACTCTACTGCGTCAATGGGAACAATTAAACACTGACAAGAGACTCCGAATCCTAACGTTCGACAACCGAGGTGTCGGTGGCTCCACGTCACCGATAGGTCCCTATACTACGAGCAACATGGCTGAAGACGCGCTTGCACTGCTGGCTCATATTGGCTGGGAACAGGTCCATGTCGTGGGGTACAGCATGGGAGGGATGATCTCCCTGGAGCTGGCCAATATGGCTCCACAGTGCGTTAAATCGTTGTCGCTACTGTGCACGACGCGAGGTCGTTATATCCCGGTTTGTAACGGCGTGTTGCCCATGGCCAGAACTCTGGATCACAGTGATCCAGACCTGGAGACGCACAACCTCCTTGTGGTGCTGTACCCGCCTAAATTTCTCTCTCAGACTATGGCGAACGACTCACGCAGCGTCTACGAGGCCATGTTCGAGTGCCACAAGTACCTGGTTGAGAACCGGGAGAGTCCTCGCGTCTTCGGCTTCGTGGGTCAAGGATCGGCAGTACTCTCGCATTTCGTATCGGACGAGCGACTGCACTTTATCCGAGACCAGAAGTTCCCTATTCTGGTGCTCGGTGGCTCCAAGGACGTCGTCATTCCTGCATGTGAGACCCAGACACTGTACGGTCATTTGGCTAGCGACCAGGCCAGAATGGTCATGTACGACGATGCTGGGCATGGCGCATTCTTCCAGTATCTCGACGAAGTAGCTGAGGACATCATCAAGACAGTCCAAGCTGCAGAAGAGCCGTCAGCAGCTACGTAGTTACGTGCATGTAGTACCATGGTAGCAAAACTCGCTTCGAACGCCGGCGACGTGATACACGCAGCTTACGGGTAGTGAAATTGTTAAAGGCACATTACATGTACCAAAAGCTACAAAATCACTTTCTCCCATTGCATACCCGCCCCCACATGTAGGGTCAGGCAGACGACTCTGAACAACACGTTGACTACGCGTCGCGCGTCATGGTACAGCTAGCCTGTTGCTGTGGAGTTCAACGTGAATTCAAGGTTGTAATGCTGTAGAAATGGGCCAAAAGTTCTCGCCAGTCTGCCGGATTCTTCACAGAGCATGGCCGCTGGTTAAACCCACAAGGCGACCGCCGGAACTCTTGAACAACGATCCGATCCGTCCAACGGTGTTGTGCTCGACCCATTTCCTTGCGAGCATCTCACCTGGATGCGTACGTACACCGCTCTTACAGGTTTCCCTACTGATCTTGAGCCGGTTTCCATCAATTAATTAGTCGTACTGTACCACGAGAGCATCACCCTGGGATGCTTTTGTCTGAAGATGTACATGTAGACGACAAAATGCGACGAGGCCGGATCCATCTCGGTGCTCGACGATACACGAGCTGGAGGCTGTTGTTGAGGTTGACAGACGTAATGCAAGCTCCAAGGTACATTGCAGTTGTCCACATTAGATCTAATGTTGGTGTGACCAAGGTGCTTTCGCAACTTTTCAAGAACACGAGCCAGTCTTTGTGATCCCCGCGTTTATGCTAAGATATTTTCATGCAGATTTGCAAGCCATTTTGTTATGGCCACGAGTGGTGGTGGTGCTGAGACGCGCGTCTATGTTTTCGCTAGTCTTGTTGTTGTGCCTTTCACTTGCTTGCTGTATCCGGCCAAGTTGCACTGCAACGCAACGCAACGCACTCGAGCACAGAGCGCCGGCTTCCTGGCAGTCTAATCACGCCCGCGATCCTGGCGTCCAAACACCTCCAACACCAGCAAAAGCCGCAGAGTCGGAGCAACAAATGGCCGAACCTCCAGAGCGACATCCTCAGCGTTGGTCACTTTGGAATTTGCCAACTCCAGCAGCAACTCAACGACAACTTCGCTCCGGTTTCCCGTCCACTGCGAAGATGTTCAACTCCAAGTCGACGTGGGTCACCGTGGACGACGCCAAGGCCTCGTTCAACCTCTTTTGCTGCGTGTGCGGCATCGGCTCGCTCGCGATGCCTTCCAACTACGCGCGTGCCGGGCCCGTTTACGCCTCCATCGCGCTGGGTTTCATGATCTTTGCCAACACGTACGCGGCAATGAAATTGTCCAAGGCGATGCTGGCTGCTCCGTCGTCAGTCAAGACGTACGGAGACCTGGGCGAGTGGTCTCTCGGCAAATGGGGCCGCTTCTTCTCCGTCGTCTCGCAGATGGGCGTGTGCGTCCTGGTGCCAATTGCCTTCCTGATCCTCGGCAGCACGTTGCTCGACGTGCTGTTCCCCGACTCGTTCAGCCAGACGTTCTGGATCGTCTTCATGGCGCTGATGGTGACTCCGATCTGTCTGATTCCGACGCTCAAGGAAAGCGCCGGCATGGCGTTCGCTGGCTGCATGGGCACCATTATCGCCGATATCGTTGCTGTGTCTCTACTGCAGTACAACCTGCGAGGCCACGGTTCGATCCCGAAGCCCGATGTGTCAATGCACCAGGTTCTGACCTGTTTCGGCAACCTCGCGCTGGCTTACGGTGCTTCCATTGTGATCCCGGATCTGCAACGCGAACACTCGCAGCCTCAGCGTATGCCGCGCGTGGTGTTGGTGACGATGCTCATCATTTCTGCCTTCTTCATCGCCGTCGCTATCGCTGGTTACACGGCCGGCGGCTGCCAGTTGTCCGGTAACATCCTGTACTCGATCGTAGACACTGCGAACCCGTTGGGTGAGGCTCCGCTCGGCTTCACCGCGAACCGTGGCGCCGTCGTGATGGCGTATCTGTTTATGCAGATGCACATTTCCATGGCTTTCTCGACGCTCATGATGCCGCCGTTCTACGTGGCCGAGCGTCTCATCCTCGGCATGCACCAGAACACGCCCATTGTGCGCTTCAACCCCGACGCCGACCAGGCCCACCTTGATGAGGACATGGAGCTGCAGGAGAAGTACTCGTACGTCAAGGCTTCAACGCCTCAAGATCTGGCCAACCGCCAGGTGTCGACTTCCAGCCTGCTGGACAAGTCGGAGGGCCGTATCTCGCACATCCGCGCGGCGATCGAGTTCCCGGAGGAGATCACGGAGGAGCAGCTCCGTGCTCCGTACCAGGGCGCCAAGAACAAGCTCCGGTACGTTACGCTACGTTTGAGCGTGATTGTTGTCCTGGTTATCATCGCTGTGGCCGCGCAGAACAAGTTCCTTGACTTGGAGGACTTCACCGGCGCCACGGCCCACACCGTCAACTGTATGATCATGCCGCTCCTCATCTACCTGCGTATCTTCTGGCGTAAGATGTCGGTGCTTGACAAGGGCGTGTCGATGCTGGTGATGCTGGTGTGTGGCTGTGCGGGCTTTTACGTGATGATTCACGCCGCCAAGGAGCTCTTCTCCCCCTCGGACGATGACACCGCGTTCCCGTACTGCGACGTGGAGTTCCAGAACGAGCCGTATTACGTCCGCAACGACACCAATTAGACTCGCCAGTGAGGCCTGGTGATATTAGTATACCATAGTGTGATAGCAGGCTCGCTTTGGTGCCGAAGCGTGCTCTTAACAAAATATTACAAGACAAGTTTGACGAGTACGATGACTTCAGCCAATGTGCAATGTGTCGTGAGTGACGCAGCCTCGTCTTACTGCAACAATGGATGCAGTTATGTACTGTACATTGTACACACCGTGTTGCTAAAGGCTGACGCGAAGACTCGCAGCTCTTGTAGTTGTCAGAAAACGCGACAGTCGAACTGCCGCGTCGCCTTTGAAGGGGGATGTGCCAGACAAAATGATCGGTGGTAAGGGAGCTGTCATCGAGAAAGAGCGAGAGGAAAGTTTATACATGTACAAACATGTCGAAGGAGCTACATGTATTCACAAGGCTCCACGCTTGCACCGGTTCATGGTCCGTAGTGACCTTGAAAGGCTGCAGGGTTTCAACGTCTATGTCGAATTAATGTGAGCTTACGGTTGGTGGAGATTTATGAAGCCTCCGCGTCTATGCTTTCCCTAGTCTTGTGTCTCGAGTTTGCTTGCTGGAGACCCGTGCGACGCAGCACCACAAGCATTTTCCTATACGGTGCGCGCTGGCTAAGTCTAAACATTTGTGCTGATGCATCTGCGCGAAAGACCGAGTACTGCACTACAGCGGCGGCAAAGAGGGAACTCACGTCCCTCACTATTCAATTCCAAGCGTACACCTCAATCCCCATGGCTTTCGTCACGATGGACGATGCGAAGGCGTCGTTCAACCTCTTCTGCTGCGTCCTCGGCATCGGTTCCCTCGCTATGCCGTCCAACTACGCGCGCGCGGGACCGCTCTACGCCACGATCGCGCTTGCTGTCATGATCTTCGCCAACACGTACGCTGCAGTGAAGCTGTCCAAGGCCATGCTGGCTGCTCCTTCGTCCGTCCGGACGTACGGTGACCTCGGTGAATGGGCTCTTGGAAAATGGGGTCGGTTCTTCACTGTGGTGTCTCAAATGGGCGTCTGTGTGCTGGTTCCCTGCGCCTTCTTGATCTTGGGTAGTACACTACTCGACGTGCTGTTCCCCGACTCGTTCAGTCAAACCTTTTGGATCATCTTCATGGCTCTGATGGTTATCCCCGTGTGCCTCATCCCGACGCTCAAGGAGAGTGCTGGAATGGCGTTCGCTGGGTGTTTGGGCACTGCCATCGCCGACGTCATCGCCGTGTCCATCCTTCAGTACAACATGCGCGGCCACCCGTCGATCCCCAAGCCGGACGCGTCGTTGCACCAGATCCTGACGTGTTTCGGTAACTTGGCGCTAGCTTACGGCGCTTCGATCGTCATTCCTGATCTCCAACGCGAACACTCGCAGCCTCAACGGATGCCGCGCGTTGTGATGATCACGATGTTGATCATCTCGGCCTTCTTCTTCGCCATCGCTCTGGCCGGTTACACTGCGGGCGGCTGTCAGATCTCCGGCAACATTTTGTATTCCATCGTGGACACGTCCAACCCGTTGGGTGAAGCTCCTCTGGGCTTCACGCCCAACCGTGGCGCTGTCGTGATGGCGTATTTATTCATGCAGGTGCACATTTCCATCGCCTTCTCGACCATGATGATGCCGGCGTTCTATATGGCCGAGCGGTTGGTGTTAGGAATGCACAAAACAGCTCCAATTGTGCGCTTCAACGCTCCAGAAGCCCAGAACTTGGACGGAGATCTGGAGAAGCAGTCGTATGTACAAGCCACTACCCCTCGGGCGCTGTCGGGGCATGAGTTCTTTGAAGAAATCACTGAGGCGCAGCTTCGTGAGCCGTACAAGGGGGCCAAGAACACGATCCGGTACATTACACTGCGTATCACGATCATTGTCCTTATGGTCATCGTGTCGGTGGCTGCACAGAACAAATTCTTGGATCTTGAGGACTTCACGGGTTCGACTGCCCACACAGTCAACTGTATGATCATGCCGGTGTTGATCTACCTGCGGGTCTTCTGGAAGAAGATGTCAGTTCTGGACAAGGTAGTTTCGATGCTCGTGATGCTGGTGTGTGGCTCTGTGGGCTGCTACGTTATGATCCACGCTGGTAAGCAGCTCTTCACGCCGTCGGAAGACGACACTGCGTTCCCGTACTGCGACGTAGAGTACCAGGACGACCCGTACTACGTCCTCAACAGCTCGAACTAGAGATCAGTAACTCTACCTCGTAGTACAATAGATGAAAATTGCCACTTTACCACGTCCCAAAACAATAGTACAGTGTACTGCATCCCATAGTACAGATCAGCATGGTACAGTGACACAGCAAACCTACACCAGGAACGCCTTCCCAACTGTTTTTACAAATGTTCATCCAAACGGTGAGGATCCAGCTCATCAAATTGCCAGGTTTACTGTACTGTGGTGGTGCAGATGGGATTGACTGGAAGGCGTGCTGTCGTTGCAGTTGTGTGTACCGAACCAGAGCTTGCAGTTCAACAAGGGTAGAGGCTGCCTTCTGGTTGAATTTTACACGTACAGTGCGCGAACGTCCGGCTACGATCGGTTGCACGGCACATGTGCAACTTGCACCTCGGCGGTACCGGTATGTTTCGTGTGGGGCACGTGGCTAAAAGACTCGGCATCGTCTCGTTGTCTAACATCTCGCCCAGCCACGTAACCTTGGGATGCTGTACAGTACCAACAACTTTGGTAAAATGATCGCTGATAAACCTTTGGGCTTTTAACCGTTCATCATGTACATGATTAATGTCGGTGCTTGGTGATGCTTGGGAGCTGAAATCGCCCTGTATCAACCAAAACTGAAGAATGGCGCGTCGCAGGGAGCGCATCCCTCTTTTAATCACAGCTAACGACAACGCATTGGGTGTTATAAATCTCCGATACCATAAAGGTAGACAGCACTGGTAACTCTTGGACATCGCCAAAAGGTAAATAGCTAGAGGGGGAAAGGAGAATGACTCCAATAGTTCTTCGCTCTGCTTCACTTGCGAACTCTTCGCGCTCGCGTGGTGAAACTCAATGGCACCACACGCACTTCTGGTGCTGCAAAGCTTAACGGGGGTGCAAAATGGCCTTTTTCGTCCAAACAACTCTTCAACGGCCAAACCTGTAATCCCTGACACAAACGACCAGTGCTGCAAAGCCCCCCCCCCCCCCCCCCC